>PVJI01007603.1:6383-23938 GCA_004026765.1 Micronycteris hirsuta
AGATTTTATTTTTTATTTATTTTTAGAGAGAGGGGAAGGGAGGGAGAGAGGGAGAGAAACAGCAATGTATGGTTGCCTCTCAAATGGCCCTCATGGGGACCTGGCCTGCAACCCAGGCATGTGCCCTGACTGGGAATCGAACCGGGACCCTCTGGTTCCCAGCCCGCGCTCATTCCACTGAGCTACACCAGCCAGGGCATAATGAACAATTCTGTAATTGCATAAGGCTATGACCCTTGTTTCTTATACTGCATTTGTAGATGTTGGAGAAATTAAATGTTTTTCTGTGAAAATGGAATGTTTTGTGGTAAGGGGTCAGTGTAGTTTGCTTGGAACCATTTCTCCTTGCAAATTCTTCCTCTCAAACAGGACAGTTAAGTTGGAGAAGCAAATCAATGGGGCATATATATCTAAACTTGAAATCATCCTAATCAGAGCATCATCACTGACTGAATAATTATGAATTATCTTTTTTTCCTGCTACTTGTTTTGTGAGGTGACTCTGATGGCTTTCCAGCTTTAATCTAGTAGTCTGTAAGGGTCTTATAAACATGTAAGAGTCTGTACACCCTTATTACCCTTCTCTACCTCATTTTTCTTCAAAATTCCTATTTGCTTTAAACAGACAAATTTTCATGCTTAATATTTATTGTGTATTTCTCCCACTAGAACGTAATCAAAACAGGGATTTTTTTTTTTAAATGTTTTGTTCACTGGTGTATCCCAAGTACCAAAACAGTGCCTGCTACCTGGTGGACATGCACTCACTAAATATTTGTCCAATCAATGAACTGGTAAACAGCCTCACAAATGGCCAGAGGTAATTCTGTTATCCACACATGTAACCTGGTTTTAGGAAGTACTTCTTTTGGGCCTGAGCCAAATTTTATTGTTCGTCAGAGCACAGGGCTTTCTTTCTAAATTTTCAAAAGCCCAGAGGGCAAAACAGCCTTCTTTACCATCTGCCATACCAATTCTACATAAGATTATTACTGCAAATGTATTCATCCACTTCATATTCAATGTTCCCACTTCAATTATGTCATCCTAACATGACTGCAGAGGTCTATAAGGCTAAGGCTTTCAAATATCCAGCAAGAACACTAAACAAGCCCGAACTCCAGATTACGTGGATTCTACCCTTACTACACAAAGCTGAATAATAAGATAAGTGCAATAGTAACACCATGGTGGTCTATGTAAAAAATCCTAGGGAATCTAAAACAAAACAAAACAAAAAAACCCTGCTAGAAATAAGAACTAAATGACTTTGACATAAGGTGATATGCAAAATTTAACTTCATTTTTATATACTGGCAACAAATAAATAAAAAATGAAATTTTATTAGATATCATTTACAACAGTATAAAAAAAGAAAAATTAAAATCACAAAAAGATTTTTAAATCTACTAGGATATTATAATGAAAAAGACAAATAATATCAGTTCTGGCAAGGATGTGCAGCACTTAGAACTCTCATCAAGCTGCTGGTGAGAGTGAAACCACTTTCACTGATTGAATATTTTACTGATTTCTTATAGTTAAACATACTCTTACCATATGACCCAGTAATTCCACTCTTAGGTATTTAACAACAACAAAATGAAATCCTATGTCCATAAACAAAATACATACACAGATATACACAGCTTTATTTATAAAAGCCCACACTAGAAATAACCCAAATTTCCTTCATTGGTGAATAAACAAACTGTGGTATACCCATACAATTAATTCAAGTACTCAACAATAAAAAGTAATAGCTAATATATGCAACAATATGGACAATTTTCAAAGAAATACTAAGAAAAAGAAGCTGGACACAAAAAGTACATACTATATGGTTCCTTTTATACAAAATCCTGGACAGGGCAAAATTATTATATAGTGCTAGAAATCAGATTAGTAGTTCGAAGTAATGGATGGGAGGAGAAGGCTGATTGCAAGGAGACACAACGGTACTTTCTATGGAAATTAAAATATTCTATATCTTGGATTGGGAGCTGTTTGAACAGAGGTATTCATTTGTCAAAAATCATCAATCTGACACTTAAAATGTATGATTCTTACTATATAGATATTGCAGTAAATTGATTTTTAAAAGCTTGTTTATCTGGATCTTCTCACAATACCAACCTTTATCCCCTCTTCCCTTTTATCAAGCATCTCTGGCTGAAAGTACCTCAAGCAGAGGCATAAAGGTGTCAAGAAAGAAGTGGGTTCCTAGTCTAATTTAATCATGATAAGGAGCCAGTCTTAATCTCTTTTACCTTTTAAACAGAATGGAAAAACCCACAGGTACATAGTTCTTTCATTATAGGAAAATTACAGCTTGCTGTAATTGTTCACCACCTGGGGACTACCTTGATATATGTGGCACAACACCTACAAACTGATGAGCCGACAGCAGAAGAGAAAGCAGACTGGCAATCTGGAAACTGAAAACCAGATGCCTTTTAACAAACAGTGGACCTGACCTGTATTCCCAGCTCATGGCTCTCATGCTAGACTAGGAAAAAGGGGTTTGTTTGCTGACCACTTATAGGATTTAGGGGAAGGGATTAGAACTGGCATTGCTGTTGAGAAAACTCTGGGCTAAGACTGACAGTGACCCATGACCTTGGAAAGGGGTTCAGGTGAGGCTATAGAAGAAAACAAGTCTTCATCAAAAAAAAAAAAAAAAAAAAAAAAAAAAAATGCTGTCTGTTCTTTTCAATACAAAGGAAGAAAAACCAGCATGAAAAGAGAACTTCCAACCTAGCATCATTTGTCAGGTTGACAAAAATTACCTTAATTACTTTTGCATGAATTTGGATACCAAAACCCAGTGAACTCTATCAATTATAAAGCATATCCAATTATATTCCAACAGGCCTAACAGTCCTTTCAAATTATATGATTTTGTTGGACTTTGGGTCTGATGAATACTACTTGAAATAAATGGGTCCGAAGTTCAGGTTGAAAACCTTTCTGCTCCATTTACTTTTTTTAAATGAGATTCATTCAGGCAATGAACATTTATGGAACAACTACTTGGAACCAGGTCCTATATTAAGTAATACAGCACCTAAAATAAAAATGACATAACACTTGCCATCAACAAGATCTTACAGTTAGGTGGAAAAGAGAGAATTAATTCATACGGAATTGTGTGTTAAATGCTATGACAAAATTCATATGATATCTTGGGAAATAAGGGCTTCCCAGAGCAAAATTCCTACTGATTCTTGAAACAGAACTGGAAGTTATCAGATCAAAAAATGGCAGAGAAAGGTGTTGTAGGCAGAGAAAAAAGTATATACAGAGACACAATGATCTAAAACAATACGAGTTATGAAATCCAATGGCATGTCTAGGAAACTGCAAGTACCTTGGTATGGCTGAAATAAAAGAGGAGTGATTGAAGATAAAGCTAGAAAAAGCAGACTGGAATGGGAATCTGAAGGCTGAGTGTTAGGGAAATAATTAAAATATTTTACATAGGAGTCTGATATCATGCTGTCATTTTAGAAGGGTAACCTGGCAGCAAAGTAAAGAAAGGTCTGAGAGATGCTAAATCAGAAGCAGGCTGGCCAACTGGGAAATAACTGGGATGAAGCAGGTAGTAAGTGGTAAGGTCCAACTAAAGCAGAGAAGTGGCGATGGAGAGGAGAGAGAATATTTTTAAGAGAAATCATTCACATGACATAACTTCTGGAATGAGTGAAAAGGAGAGGATCTGGGACAGTTCTGTTTTAGCTTCAGCAATTGAGTGGATGACCCATTAAGCAAAACCAAGATATGGAATATCAACAGACAATCAGGTTTAGGCAGAAAGGTAAGAATTATTTTAGGCATGCTGATTTAAACATAATGAGTATTTGACTGTAGTACACAGAATCTTGAAAGGTAACGATATTTAAATCCTATTAAGTATTATAGGGCTGAAGCTCCATTTGATGATAGGAGAAAATAACAGAGAAATCTTAAGAAATTCCAGAAAGAAATGGTTTAAATCTCATAGTTGAACCTGGAAGAGGTTATCATTTCTGCCTCACTCACAATAACTACTTGCAGAACAAGTGTATTAAATTCAGGAAAAATTATATTTTTAGTTTTGCCCAAGAGGCCTATACATATTGTAAGGCAAGTTCAAAGTTTGAGCCCTGGCGGGTGTAGCTCAGTGGATAGAGCGCGGGCTGGGAACCGGAGGGTCCCGGTTCGATTTCCCGTCAGGGCACATGCCTGGGTTGCGGCCGGGTCCCCAGTGAGGGCCATGTGAGAGGCAACCATACATTGCTGCTTCTCTCCCTCTCTGTCTCCCTCCCTTCCCCTCGGTCTAAAATAAATAAATAAAATCTTAAAAAAAAAAAGTTTGAGAAAGACTGATTTTAAACCATTTCCTTCCCTACTCTCACACAGCATAAAAATATAGACACTGGGGAGTAGGTTCTAGACTCACCTATCTCAGGACTCACTTACAGTGAAGAGACTAAATGTCTAATTTCAGTAAATAGTAAGACCTAAAAGGCAAGGGGAAAGAGAAAAGTTCCACCTGGATAACAATTCCCTTTCTATAAAATCAGTTGTAGTGCCAGTGCAATTCATTTACAATGCTCCACTCTGCCAGTTAATTTTCCTTCCAGGGACATGCACTCTTCTCCATGTATCTTATTTGGTGGAGAAGAGGAAGGGGACTAAAATGGACTGCATTTTGCTGCTAGACTTGAGGTTTTTTTATCTAAATTTAAAAAACTGATCTGTTTTCATCAAGATTAATGATCTATTCTGGATCACTATAACACTAAGCTATCAACAACTGACAAAAAGAGCCTCCTCTTTTCACCAGCCCTTCCTCTCTCTAGCCTTTCAGTCCTCACAAAGTTCTGTCTACTCCTTTTTCTTCAAGAACAGATGCTTTGAGAAAGAGGATGAGGATGAGGGGTGAGGGCGGAAAAATAATCTTTTTAAAAAATGTATTATAAGGCCCTGGCTGGTGTAGCTCAGTGGATTGAGCGCAGGCTGGGAACCAAAGGGTCCTGGTGGGATTCCTAGTCGGGGCACATGCCTGGGTTGCAGGCTAGGTCCCCAGTGAGGGTCATGTGAGGAGCAACCATACATTGCTGTTTCTCTCCCTCTCTGTATCCCTCCCTTCCCCTCTCTCTAAAAATAAATAAATAAAATCTTAAAAAAAAAATTAAAAAAAAAATGTATTATAAGGCATAGGAGAAATGCAGGCCTAAACCGGCATAGGAGAAATGCAGACCTGAACCAGTTGGCAATAACAATCCTCACTTTTCAGACAAAATTTTAAAAAATTAAATTCTCTGGCCTCTACGTATAGCCAAATTTACTAATAAACTCTACAATAAACCAGTGTATGAACTAAAGCAAAAGTCTAAAATATTTTGGTGAAGACTCACCAAAATTTCCCCAAATTTTTAAATGACAAGATCTTAATATCTTGTTGTCATATGCTGACAGTCTTAGAGCTTAGAGATCTAACAGTAGATCCCAACATACTGTTTCAACACCTCAACACTAGAAATTTCTGAAAGAAATTTAATTTATCTGAAAAATTTTAGTTAGGAAATAAACCTAAACGAAACACTACTCTAGAGTATGCATTTTCAATAAGGGGTCCTCACCTGAAGGGGCAAATTAAGCATAAGGTATTATGGTGGTTTGTGTTCTACCACAGGGAAAGAGTATGAGATATACAGCGTGCACCTGGCATTAAAATTTCATAAGGCAATTAGGGAGAAAATGTCTAAAAAGGTTCCTTAGGAAACAATAATGAAGAAAAAGATTGAGAAACACTGTTCAAGATTAGGGGGTCAACAAACCTCTTCTGTAAAGAGCCAAATAGTAAATACTTTACACTCTGAAGGCCATCCCCTTCGTCTCTATTCAGCTCTGCCACTGCAACATGACAACAGCCACAGATGATATCTAAAGGAACAAGTGTGGCTGTGTTTCCGTAAAACCTTATTTGTGGACAATACAATGTGAACTTCATATAATTTCACATCATAAAACATTATTCTTCTTTTGGTGGTTTTCAACCTTTTAAAAATGTAAAAATCATGCCCTAGCTGGTGTAGCTCAGTGGATTGAGTGTGGGCTGCGAACCAAAGGGTCACCAGTTCGATTCCCAGTCAGGGCACATGCCTGGGTTGCAGGCCAGATTCCCAGTGGGGACCACGTGAGAGGCAACCACACATTGCTGTTTCTCCCTCTCTTTCTCCCTCTCTTCCCTTTTCTCTAAAAATAAATAAATAAATAAGTAAATAAAATCTTTAAAAAAATGTAAAAATCAACCCAGACATCCATCAACTAACAAAAGGATATATATAATATGGTATATCCATATGGTGGAATATTATTTGGTGATAAAAAAGAATGACGTATGGAGTCATGCTATAATATGAATGACCATTAAAAACATGCTAAGTGGAAGAACCTAGTTACAAAAGACCACACATTTGTATCATTTCATTTATATGAAATGAACAGAATAGAAAAATTAAGAGACAGAAGGAAGATTAGTGGTTACTTTGAGCTAGAATGGTGGAGGGAGCAGTGTTTGGGCGAAGTTGGAGGCTGATTGCTCAAGTATACAGGTTCTTTTGGGGTCATAAAAATGTTCTAAAATTAGATACTGATGAACTATTCAATATTCAACTCTGAATATACTAAAAACCTTTGAAATGTATGCTTTAAATAGGTAAAATTTATGGTATATAAATTGTATCTCAATAAATTCATTAAAAAAAAAACGGTTAAAACCATTCTTAGCTCACAGACTGTACAAAAACAGGAGGTGGCCCTGGTTTGGTCTGCAGTCTGTGGCTTGCCAACCCTTGTTCTAGATATAACAGTTGAGCAAATGTGATCTTAAGGGAGAATATGAACTACATCTTAGGAGTCAGAAACTCTAATTAAAAGAACAAATATTTTTCATGGCCTTTTAGGAAAAGCAAATGCTACTCTGTAGGAAAAGCAATATGCTGTAAGAACTGCTATAAAGGTTGCCATGCACACTTAGTAAACCAAACCAGATATTCAAACTTTAGAATGTATCAGAATCATTATGGGGGAAGGAAGGGAATTGTTCAGAAAGATTGCTCAGGATTTCTGAGATGGCAGGTCTCGGACAGAGATAGAAACCTGCATTTTTGACAGACTTCCATATGATAGTGATGCTGCTGATCTAGGGACCTCACTCAAAACCAGTGATCTAAACTAACAGACTAGAGTGAAATATTTACTCTGGCAGTCATGTATCAGATATAAACATTTAAGAAAAAGTGAAGATACACATTCTTTTATTTACTCCAGTGGGTCCTGACCTTTGGCTCCTAAAGCAGTGTAAGTGTAACAGGTATTTTCTTTCAATATGCAATATGGCTGTATGTAGTCATAAAACCTCCTCCTCCTCTCTTAAAACTGAAGCAGACTATTCATAAACCATCGGAGCACTAGGTACATTTTTTTTTTTTGGACACAGCTACAAAGACAAAGCAGTTAGTGTTTTCCAGAAGCTCACTAACATCATTATCAAGAATATCTAGCCTTGGCTGATGTAGCTCAGTGGACTGAGCGCTGGCCTGCAAACCAAAGGATCGCTCGTTCAATTCTCAGTCAGGGCACATGCCTGGGTTGTAAGCTGGGTCCCCAGTTGGGGGTGTGCGAGAGGCAACCACACATTGATGTTTCTCTCCCTCTCTTTCTCCCTCCCTTTCACTCTGTCTAAAAATAAATAAATAAAATCTTTTAAAAAATAGGCAGCAAAATGCAGTGAAGCAAAAGCAATCTAGGCCAATAAATCACAACCCAATAGTGTTTACTTAGAGCACTTGACATGACTATCTACAAAAATAAGAACCTAGGGACAACACCTTTGGAGCTAGGGAGTTCTGTCAAACACCGTGAAGCTTTCCACCTTCCTCTCCACCATAAACTGAGTTATTAAAAAGCATAACAGAATCATCCATGCAGAAGAATTCCAAATAATTTATGTAGACTCTTTGATCTCAAGGAGAGAGAGGACTTGACTCCTCACCCCTTAAGTGTGGGCTATGCATGGTGACTTCCTCTCACAGAGTACAGTATTGAAAGATGGGGAACGAGTAACTTAACAGTATAAAAACCTGACTAACAACTATCTTATCCAGGTGATCAAGTTCAACATCAACATGCTAAATCATGTAAACAGTATGTATCTTTGATATAATGGGTGAAAATGTTACTTTACATCTATGGTTCTTCCCAAAACCCATTAACTACATTCTAATCCTGAGGGAAACATCAGATAAATACCATTTGAGGGCTACAAAATATCTGACCACCACACCTCCTAACTGTCAAGGTCATCAAAAAAAAAAAAAGGAAAATCTGAAAAACTGTCACAGTGAAGAGGAGTTTCAGGAGACATGATAACTAAACATAATGTGGTCTCCTGGATGGGATCCTAGAATAGAAAAGGATATTGGGCAAAAACTAAGACAATCTGAATAAAGTATGAAAATTAGTTAATAATAACATCTTATATTGGTTAAGTAATAGTAACAAACGTACCATACTAATTAGTAAGATGTTAATAATGGGGGAGTATGGGGGATGGGATATATGAGAACTCTGTACTATTGTCTCAAATATTCTGTAAATCTAAAACTTTAAAAAATAAAGTCTATTAAAAAAAAAAAAGGCATAATGCCACAATTCCAGGCCAGAGCTAGTGAACTATCAGAAATCACTAGATCCCAAAACAAATCACATCTGAATCAAGGTGTCTTAAGTCTTTTCATACAACTAAAACAAACATACATACCAGACCAGCTATAAAATATTTATTGTCCATGATAACACTGAGCTAAAGAAAAATCTTAATTCTCTCAACTCCTTTCAAAGAGCACTTAAAGAATTCATTAAATATATCTTTTTAAATTATTGAGCCCAATTACATGCCAGATACTGGAGATGAAGAGATGAATGAGTCTGTCTTTATCAAATAGCTCATAGATAGGGATAGGGGAGGCTGGCAATCAGATGTAGAAACAAAAATCAGAACAGAGTAAGACAAATCAGTGCTGCAATAAAGTCTGTAAAATAATCATGGGAGCAAGGCTTAGGAGAGCTGACAGAAAAATAAATTACTGGTTATCAAAAGATTTTAGGAAGCATGAGTTTCCAAAATTTATTCATAGACCAGTTATTTTTTAAAGTTTAGAGAAAAAACAGAGAGAAAGAACAGCTAAATCTTCCTGCCCCTTAAAAAATGCTGATAGTCTTCAGGGAATTTGAAAACAAGAAATTCTGCAAAAATATGTGTCTACAAAAAATAAAAATAAAAAAGGTCCACATAGTTTTCACAGGCAGACTTGTAACATCCCCATGCACATACCCAGTCATGAGAGTCACTAAGAGTGACAGCAAACCCTTTTCTGGCCTACTTAAATACACAGCCCTGACATCCCCCTTCCTTTTTTCCTTTTGGTTTTTGCTCAGTATGAAGCAGGGACATCTCAATATCATTAAAAGTTCTCAGTGACAATAATTAACAATTACACTTTCCTGACTGGCATGCACCTTTCCAAATATTTCTTCTTTCTATCCAAATTCTGCCCATTATTTGACTCCTAATATGCCCAAAACACTCTTTCAATAAACCTGTTTCCAAAAACTCTTCCACTGGTTTTTCCTTTCTTTAAATCATGTATAATTGGTGTTACATAAGTTATCACATTTCTGTGTATTACAGAACTAATATTTCATGAGTTTTGTCTCTGAATAAGATGTGCATTTCTTGCATTTAAATATCTGAACAAATCAATATCTGGGCAGTAAGGCAGCTGCTTCCTCCTTCACTTCTTTGGGTTACTAGAGCAACTTGTCAGTAGATTAAAAAAAAAAGACAATCTTTTGTATTACTTATGTCTTTCCAAGGCATGTGCTGGTACAACATTTAATATGTACTGTGGTTTCTACTCTCATAATTCAACTACTTACTAAATTACTCATGGTTCATGGCTGCTTACAGAAACTAAACTCTGCTGATTTAAACAAAAGATGAAAGGTTAGTGGGTAACTCATACAACTCCCAGAAGTCTGGAGAATTAGGCTCAGAAAACAAGCAGGCACGGAAAGAGACACAACCAGAACCGTTAACAAAATCATGCCACACTATCAGTCTGATAACATTGTTGCCTTCATCACTGAACCTCTGATGCCACTGATACAATGTGGTGCTGTTACCACCACCACTGTAAACAGTTTTCCACTGTCCCTTGAAATAAGGAACTAACTGAAAATATTAGAGATGATATATCTGGTGGTGAAATTCGGGTCAAGGTCTCAAACCCTCATTGCTTTGAGAGCTAGTAAAGAAAGAATCTGGCCTGGCTGGTGTAGTGCATTGAGCGCAGGCTGGGAACCAAAGGGTCCCGGTTTGATTCCCAGTCAGGGTACACACCTGGGTTGCGGGCCAGGTCCTCAGTGAGGGCCATGTGAGAAGCAACCATACATTGCTTTCTTCCTCTCTTTCTCCCTCCCTTCTCCTCTCTCTAAAAATAAATAAATAAAATCTTTAAAAAAAAAGAATCTGGTGTTTTCTGATTTTACAGACACTAGACTTAAATGGTGAGGAACTGCCCCAAAGACCAGAGGCTCCGATAGTTGTTAGCCACCCCCCCACAAAAGACAAAATGTTCTTTTTATATACTGAATTATTCCATCTTCTGAAGTATTAAGGGCATATCTATATAAAATACTAGATTCTAAATAAAAGCACAGTATCTTAGGGGGAAAAACATGTATTTAATCAAAATAACATGAGTAGTATAAAAAGAATAGCAATTATTTGCCTATGTGGATGGTGATATTTAACCTTTCTCAGTACCTTAAATCTAAATAGTAACTGTCACCTAGTCAAATTAGCAGCAGAGAAGTACAGAGATAAACAATTCTGTACTAAAATAGTGTAGCTAGATCTGGTAAAGAAGAAACTCTAGAAGCTGTCTCACAATTCATCATTTTAAAAGATTTGTATGTCAGACACTGGGGATACATACAGAAGCTTAGAATCTAATAAGAGAAAACAGACAGATATGAAAACAAATGGATATAACAAAATGTTATGGATGCTAAATATTGCCGTGGGGGTTCACAGTACAGATGCCAGGGTAGGGGCGGGGTGCGATGACACCAATTCAGGAAAGGCTTTCTTGAAAAGGTCTTCTTAAGCATCTGGAATGATAAAATGAATAGCACAGAAAAAAAGGCAGGGAGAGGAAGAACAACAAATAAAATAAAAATACCAACCTGACAGGAGATAGGCCTAGTTCCATTTATCACTCCAAACAGTTTTAAACAGGTGAAAATAAAAGTTTATATGAATGCATATCAAAAACAAAAAGATGTCAGTCAAATTGGATCACTGGGATTTATTTTCCTAAAAGCAAATGCGAAGCTGGATATTGTAGATTGCAAAAAAAAAAGTCACAGATTCTTCCCCTCCCTGAACCCACCCATTTGCAATTCTCTCATCCAGAGATGGAATTCTACCCTGATGGGCATGGCTCAGCTGGTTGAGCATCTTCCCACAAAGTGAAAGGTCTCAGGTTTGACTCCTGGTGAGGGCACATGCCTGAGTTGGGGCCCAGTCCCCAGTTCGGGCACATGGAAAGAGGCAACAGACCAATATTTCTCTCCTCTCTCTCTCCCTCCCTTCTCCTCTCTCTAAAAATAAACAACAATAAAAATCTTTTTTTAAATTTAGTGTTTATTGTATTTTTCCCTAATACCATTTACTCCCTTTATACCCTCCCCACCCCCAGCAATCAAAAATAAAATCTTAAAAGAAAAAAGGAGGGATAGAATTCTACCTTTTTACCACTTGAACCTGTGCTAGCCTTGTGACTTGCTTTTAGCCTTGGATAGTACAAAGTGGAGGAAGCAAAGTCGTGCTAACTTTCTGCCTGCGCTTCCAGAGGCCAGGCACACATCCTACACTTACTCCTGGGCAGGGAGACTTCCCTTATATAGCACGCTAGAGGATGAACAACCACATGGAGAAGGTAGCTCAGTTGACCCAACCAAGGTAAGCCAAGTCTGGCACAGATCACCATAACCATGTAGCAGAATATAGCCTAAGCTGCTAACCCTCAGAATTAAAAAAAGCTAAGTAATAATTGTTGTTTTAAGCCATTAAGTTGGGTTGCTTTGTATACAGCAAAGCTAACTGAGGTAATGGATAACTTAAGTAAGAGGTTTGGAAAATACGTGGACAAATAAGTTTCTAAAGTAAAGGGTGTAAAATCACCATTATGAAATTTCTAGAGAAATGATAAATAAAAATTTTCATATTTCCTTAGTATTATATTTCAGAAATTTCCATAGCCCCTAACAATATATTTTTTAAATGGGTAAGAGGTAATCTAAAAGTATAAATGCTCAAATATTCATCAACAGTAGAATTGTTAAGTAATTGTGGTATATTTTCACAATGGACTAGTATAGAGAAATGAGAATGAGCAAACTACAACTATATACAATTATATTTATGACTCTCACAGGCTCAAATGTATATATAAAAATTTAAAACAGGCAAAACTAAGGTATGATATTAGAAGTCAGCATAGTGGTATAGGAGCTAGTAATGTTATGTTTCTGGATCTGGGTGCTGGTTACATGGGTGTGTTCAAATTGTAAAAATTCATCAAGCTATAATCTTATAGTATACTTTTATATGTATAATAAAGTATTTTTATCACTTTTATTTATTGATTTTAAAGAGAGAGAGGGAGAGAGGGAGACAGAAAGGGAAGGAGAGGAAGAGAGAGAGGAAAAGAGAGAGAGGAAACATCGATTTGTTGCTCTACTTACCTATGCATTTATTGGTTGCTTTTTCTATGAGCCCTGACTGGGGATCAAACCTGCAACTTTAGCATATCAGGACAATGTTCTAACGAACTGAGCTACCAAGCCAGGGCTAAAATGTTTTTTTTTAAAGTACATGTTATTCTACATAACTGATCATTATTACCTTTATTTATTTATTTACTTACATGTATTATTGTACTCCCAAAATGTTATTAAAAACTTCGGACATATACCAAAATCAGAAAACTAGTATAAATGTATTGCTATATTTTGACTGGCATCTCTAATGATCTTTCAGCTCAACACTTCTTAGTCAAAAGAGGAATGGGAAAACCAGGAACAAGCATAATTTAAGTGCATGTGTATATGAATCTCCTACCTATAGCCTTCACTGGAATCTTTCACTACTTTCTTGAAACAGTAAATTGATGTATGCAGGCTGGAGATTGGGTTTCCAGCAGCTCTCTTATACACAACCAAAAGTAGTTTCTCCTTTAAAAATAAACAATCTAAAAATACAAGAATTCTAGCTAGAGTTCACAGGCAGATGGTAAAACAGACGGCGAGGAAAGTGACTGAAAAAACTGAGTATACAGGCATTCGCTCCTAGAGCAGGGATCTGGCGTTGGGGGCGGGGAGTCACTCCTTTAGGAAAATCCCAATGGCCAAATTCAAAGAACTACTACATTTGCACATTTCCTTTAAATATATTCATTCAACATTCACACACACACACACTCTCACATATATTCTGAGTTTTATTATTACTGTTCCAAAGGTTATCATTGCTTCAATTTTTCTTCTTTATTTATTCAAACACTCATGCACTTTAGGGTAAAGAAACGTGAGAGCACTGAGAAGGCCTACTTAAACCACCAGTGTAGGTTCAAACACCTGTATGTACAACATGTAATGATGTGGTATATGATATCATGTTTTTCTACTGCTGTTATCTTAAGGGAAGAAATAAGCCAATAATGTCACACCTGGAAAGTTTATATAGGTTCCAGTATTTCCTTCTGTGTTTTGGATTGGGTAAGAATAGAAAACAGTACCTCCACCTATTAAGTCCGGAACTGACACAAGACCCTAGACTTGAGTAAATGAAGAGATACAGATATACCACGTTTTTAGGTGGTAAACCAATGTTATATATAAGGACAGTGCAGTAACTTATTACATTATTATAAAGGCCATTTCTCCCTCAAATTAAATTCATAAAGTCAATGTAATTCCAATCAATAGCTGAATTGGATTTTGGGAAGAATATAACATTTTTAAAAAATTTTATTTATTGCTTGGCTGGTGTGGCTCACTGGATTGAGCGCCAGTCTGCAAATCAAAGGGTCACTGGTTCGATTCCCAGTTAGGACACATGCCTGGGTTATGGACCAGGTTCCCAGTAGGGGGCGTGCGAGAAGCAACCACACATTGATGTTTCTCTCCCTCTTTTTCTCCCTCCCCCTCTGTCTAAAGATAAATTAAAAAATACAGAAAATATTTTTAAAAATTTTTGTTTATTGACGAGAGAGAGACATCAATTTGTTGTCCCACTTAGTTTACACATTCATTGTTTGATTCTTGCATGTGCCCTGACTGGGAATAAAACCTACAACCTTGGTATATCAGGATGATGTTCCAATCAACAGAGCTACCTGGCCAGAGCCTAATGAAACATTTTAAAGCTAGACTAGAAAGAGGAAATATGAGGATAACTTTGCCTTGTTACAATAGCCTAACCCCTATGTGGCACATACTATGTTATTCTACATAGTATTAAAAAAGCTTTCCATATATTAATGCATTTAATCCTCACAATAACCCTATAATGTAATATCGTAATACTCATTTTACAGACAATACTGAGGTCTACAGAATATAAGTAATTTGCACTAAGTCATCTAACTGGTAAATGGTGGAGCTAACATTCAACTAGTCTAACCTCCAAGTTAAGCTCTTCATTTAGTTATATCATTCCGTGCCGCCTCCTAAACATTATATCTCACAGGCCCACAACAGCTCATTAAAAGTATGACATGATGCCCTGGCCAGGTGGCTCAGTTGGTTGGAGCATCATCCCATACACCAAAAAAAGTTGCTGGTGTGATTCCCGTTAGGGTGCATATGGAAGGCAACTGATCGATGTTTCTCATGTGGATATTTCTCCCTTTCTCTTCTCCCTCTCTCCTTTCTACCTTTTCCTCTCTCTAAAGTCAATGAACATATTATCAGGTAAGGATTTAAAAGAAAACACATGATATGATGATGTAACAGATAACTGGACATACAAGACTAGCAATAGATCCAAATAAATATAACAATTTAGATTATAATAAAGATGGCATCTCAAATCAATGAAAAACTGAAGAATATTTGTCAAATGATGAGAGGACAATGATTCTCCAACTGGATTATTTAAAAAATGAGGTTTCTATAGCACATCAAAATAAATACCAAATGGTTCTTAAAAACCAAACTTAAAACCAAAATATTTAGAGTAAAAAAAATACGGGTTAATATTTGTATAATCCTGGGGTGAGGAAGTTCTTTTTAAATCAGACATGAAATTCAGGAGTGATAAAAAAAAATCAACTAAGCCCGGCTGGTGTAGCTCAGTGGATTGAGCGCGGGCTGGGAACCAGAGGGTCCCGGTTCGATTCCCAGTCGGGGCACATGCCTGGGTTGCGGGCCAGGTCCCCAGTGAGGACCATGTGAGAAGCAACCATACATTGCTCTTTCTCCCTCCCTTCTCCTCTCTGAAAATAAGTAAATAAAATCTTAAAAAAAAAAAAAAAGAAATAAAAAAAAATCAACTGATTTCATTAAATACAAACTTCTGTAGGACTAAAACAATACTCACTTCAGCAGCACATATACTAAAACTGGAATGATACAGAGAAAGATTAGCATGATCCTCAGACAAGAATGACATGCAAATTCATGAAGCGTTCCATATTTTGGGGAATGTAAAGTACAACGTAGGGAATACAGTTAGCAATATCACATAACTTAGTAAGGTAACAGATGGCTACTGGATTTTTCATGGTGGTCACTTTGTAAAGTATATAAATGTCAAGTCACTATGTTGTACACCTGAAACTAATATTGTATGTCAACTATACTTTAATTACAAAAAAGCTTGCTTTACAGTCCAGAATGAAAAACAAAGACTAAAAACACGTAAGTTAATTAAAAAAAAAAAAAGGGAATTTTCTCCACAGTGCATAGTGATCAAAACCCTAGTAAGATTTTTTTGTAGATGTAGATAAGCTAATTCTAAAATTTATATGGAGACTTCCGACAAGATGGCGCCACAGGTGAACGCACCGTGCCTCCTTGCACAGCCAAACAAGGAAAAAATCAGAAATTTATCTAAACAAAAACAGCCAGATCTGACAGAAAATCGAATTGAGAGGAAGTCTGACAACCAAGGAATTAAAGAGGATACATTCATCCAGTCTGGTGAGCTGGGAGGAGCAGGACCGAGGGAGAGCGCTTGGCGACCCCGTGGCGAGCTGGTGAGCAGAGGGCAGGACAGCAGCGAGCTGGTGAGCAGACAGCAGGACCACGGTTTGAGGGGCGGTTCCCGTGGGGCTGCAGCACACCGAGACGGGAGTGCCTGACCTAAGCGCAGCCAGCGCCCGGCTCATCCGGACCCAGCGGGCTGAGACTGGAGGACTGGGCAGGTCCGCATTCGCGCGCAGACAAACCGGGAGAGAAAGCAGGGCGCAACCCATTGGCACAGACTGAGAGCACCGGTGGTGGGGGTGGAGGTGGCAGTGGGAGGAACTCCTGGCCTCACAGGAGAGTTCGTTGGGGAGACCCACGGGGGATTGGAGCTGTGCAGCCCGTCCACCGACCCCGGAGCGACCCCCAAAGCCGGCGCAGAGGGGCTCAAATTGCTTGCGGGCGGTGGTGTGAGTGCGGAGAGCGGAGCAGGTACCCTTGTGCTCTCAGGTCCCGCCCCCACAGGCTACGTCACAGCACAACTACCGCGAGTTTCCCTGCCCAGGTGAACCCCAAGGCTCCGCCCTCCTTACAGTAACAGGCTCACCGAGGGAAAAAAAATGGCCCAAAGGAAGGAACAGATCAAAGCTCCAGAACTAACTGACCAAGAGATAGACAACCTATCAGATGCACAGTTTAAAACCCTAGTAATCAGGATGCTCACAGAATTCGATGAAAAATTATCGAAATTGCTTGAACAAATGAGGAGAGATCTGCAGGGAACCAATAGGGATAAGAAGAAAACTGGGACTCAAATCAACGGAGTGGACCAGCAGAAAGAAAAAAACATCCAACCAGAAAAGAATGAAGAAACAAGAATTCAAAAAATGGAGAAGGGGCTCAGAAACCTCCAGGACATCTGTAAATGGCCCAACATACGGATCATAGGGCTGCCAGAAGGAGAAGAATAAATCCAAGGAATTGAAAACTTATTTGAACGCATAATGATGGAGAATTTCCCGAAGCTGGTGAAGGAAATAGACTTTCGGGAAGTCCAGGAAGCTCAGAGAGTCCCAAAGAAGTTGGACCCAAAGAGGAACACACCAAGACACATCATAATTACACTACCCAAGATTAAAAATAAGGAGAGAATCTTAGAAGCAGCAAGAGAAAAGGGGACAGTTACCTACAAAGGAATTCCCATAAGACTGTCAGCTGATTTCTCAAAAGAGACCTTGCAGGCAAA
>PVJI01007603.1:24038-77307 GCA_004026765.1 Micronycteris hirsuta
TCATGAAAGGCAAGGACCTACATCCAAGAATACTCTATCCAGCAAAGTTTTCATTTAGAATGGAAGGGCAGATACAGTGCTTCTCAGATAAGGTCAAGTTCAAGAAGTTCATCACCACCCAGCCTTTATTGTATGAAATGTTAAAGGGAGTTATATAAGGTATGGAGGAATATCAACAGGGGAGTGGTAGGGGGAGAGGATGGGAATGGGGCACAGAATAAGTAGCATAAATGGGAGGTAGACAACAGACAGGGGGAGGTTAAGAATAGTATAGGATGCCCTGGCTGGCGTAGCTTGGTGGATTGAGCGCGGGCTGCGAACTAAAGGGTCGCAGTTCGATTCCCAGTCAGGGCACATGCCTGGGTTGCATGCCAGGTCCCTGGTGGGGGCCACATGAAGGGCAACCACACATGGATGTTTCTCTCCCTCTCTTCCTTCCCTTCTGTCTAAAAATAAATAAAATCTTAAAAAAAAAAAAGAATAGTATAGGAAGTGCAGAAGCAGAAGGACTTATGTGTATGACCTATGGACAAAACTAAAGGGTGGGGAAAGGGGGTGGGGGGCAAGAAGGGGGGAAGAGTGGGACAACTGTAATAGCATAATGAATAAAATATATTTTTAAAAAAGGGGGTGTTATTTGTGCTGGACCCTGTGAGTCCAATGCCTTCAACTTCACTGATTAAAAAATTGAGGTTGTTAGTATAGAGTGTAAACTGATATCTGAGGACCAAGATCTCAGTGTTTTTACTCTTCTATCTTCAAATACGTATCTAGCAAATTGAATGTTCAATAAATATCTGATGAACAGAAAACACGAACAAAGGAGGCACAGAGAACAAAAGAGAATGCCCAAAGTTATAGAGTTTAAGTGGTAAACACTAATACCCAGGTGCTTTCAATCTTGTATGCTTTACATTCCACAGGTTTTTTTCCGAACCCATCTCCCTGACACACATACACACAGAGACTACACTGTTATGAAAAATAAATAAGATTCTCTGAACTCTCAAACAAGAGTGGAAATATTCCTTCAAATTCCACATAATAAAGGGCATTTCTGGGGGATAAAACAGTTGATCTCATACTTAATAGTAAAAGAATGAAAAATTTCCCCTAAAATCAGGAACAAGCCAAGGATGTCTGCTCTTGCTACTTCTATTCAACACTGTACTGAAGACAATTAGGCAAGAAAAAGAAGAAAAGACATCTATATTGGAAAGGAAGTAGAAGTATCTCTATTGGCAGATGACATGATCTTGTATACAGAAAATCCTAAAGAACAAAAAACCTATTAGAGCTTAAAAACAAGTTCAACAAAGATGCAAGATAAAGATCAATAAATACAAATCAATTATATGTCTATACCAGGGGTGTCAAACTCATTTTCACTGGGGGCCACATCAGCCTCACGGTTACCTTCAAAGGGCCGAATGTAATTTAGGACTGTATAAACGTGACTACTCCTTAACAGTTAAGCAAGAGCTCGGCGCTGCTGCTGGGTAGAGACAAGGTGCCGGTCCAGATAAAACAAGGTGGAGGGCCGGATTTGGCCCATGGGCCTTGTGTTTGCCACCTGTGGTCTATACATAGCAATAAATAACCCAAATATGAAAATAAGAAAACAATTCCACTTATAATAATGTCTAACAAAATAAAATGCTTAAGAATAAATTTAACAAAAGAAGTATAAGACTTGAACTCTGAAATCTACAAAACATCACTGAAAGAAATTAAAGACCTATATAAATGGAAAGAGAACCCATGTTACATATATGAATTGAAAAACTTAAAACCATTAGGATTGCAATACTCTCCAAATTGTGTAACAGATTCAACAACCTCTATCAAAATCCTAGCTAGGTGTTTTTTTTGGAAACTGACAAACCAATTCTAAAATTCACATGGAAATTCGAGGGACTGAGAAGAACTAAACTCATCTTGAAAAGAAAAACAATGTTGGAAAACTCACAATTCCTGACTTCAACACTTGTCAAAAAGCTATAATAATAAGGATAATAATACTGGCATAAGGACAGACACGTAGATCAGTGGAACATAACTGAGAGGCCAGATAAAAATCTGTTTATTTATATATAGTCAACTGATTTTCTACAAGGACGTAAAGACAATCCAATGGCGAAAAAACAGTCTTTCAACAAGTGCTGCTGGGAAAACTGGGTACCTATCTACATGGAAAAGAATAAATGAATCCCCACCTCATACTATATACAAAAATTAACTAAAAATCGATCGAAGATCTAAATGTAAGAGCTAAAACCATAAAACTCTTAGAAGAAAGCATAGATGTAAATCTTCATGACCTTGGATTAGGCAATTTTTTAGATATGACACCAAAAGCACAGCAAATAAAGGAAAAATAAATTAGGCTTCATCAAAATTTAAAATTTTGTGCTTCAAATTGACATTATCAAGACAGTGAACAGACAATCCATACAAATGGGAGAAAATATCTGCCAATCATATATCTCTTAAGACAGTAGTATCCAGAATATGTAGACTTTTACAACTACAACTCAACAATAAAAAGACAACCAATTAAAACATAGGCAAAGAATTTAAATAGACATGTCTCCAAAGAAGATATATAAGTGGCCAATAAGCACATGAAAAGATGCTCAGAATCATTAGTCATTAAGGAATGAAAATCAAAATCACAATGAGATATCCCTTTTACATTCACCAGGATGGTTATTATTTAAAAAATGGACAATAACAAGTGTTAGTTGACCAGGATGTGGTGTGCATGTGAGTGTGAGTGTGTGTGTGTGTGTGTGTGTGTGTGTGAGAGAGAGAGAGAGAGAGAGAGAGAGAGAATGTTAATGAGTCTACAGGCTTCTTTTTGTGGTGATGAAAATATTCTGGAATTAAATAAAGGTGATGGTGGCACAATTTTGTAAATACACTATAAAACCACTGAATTATACACTTAAAAAAGGAAATGTATCTTAATTGTTAAAAACTTGTATGAGGTAAAAAAAAAATCCCCATATATATAACCTGCTTAACTCACCTCTTCCCCCCAAATTCTCCAGCTTTCTACCACTGCTTCATGAGTTCTGGAAACAGACTATTTTCTACTTTTTGACAATAAATAAAAGAAGATAGATCATTAAAGATATCTTATAAACAAGCAAAAAGCAGAAATTCTACCCACAACTTAGGCTACCAGATATCATTTCTCAACCTTCCATTCACAGGAAACTTAATCACATAAAATATTTTCCTAGACTTACTTAAATTCTCAAGTCAGTCTCTTAGTCAAATCCTACTATTAAGTAGTCAATTTTGATTTGATTTCTTCAAACCATAGTGCTGACAATTGTTCTAAAGATTAGTCTCAGAACTGCTAGAGTAATTATTTTGACTGGAAACTACTCCTCCCCTATTATATGGAGAGTCCATGTTAAATGAAAAGATAATCTACAAAATAACCTATCAGTATAGAATGCATACTTTCAGAGAATAAAAGTTAAAAATATACACAGCTTGCATCTCCCCCCATTTCTTTCCTGTCAAAAGAGTATAATGGTGTACAGTGTTAATGAAGGTTTCTTTGGGGAATAGTTACCCCTTACCCCTGCCATTGCCAACACCAGAGTGCTTTAAGACACCAGTCTCTTACAGCCCCGGACAATTTTTAACATTAGGGCAGAACAATAAATAAGTCCCAAATACATTTTTCTAGTAGGCCAAGATTTCTATTTTCTTTATTACAAACCTCTCTAAGTGTTAAATGAAAATCTAACCATCTAGCTGAAGTTCCAGACTAGTCGATATAAAACCAGTAGATAATGATATTGAAAAAGGAGATTTGTTTCTGTGCAGTTGCCTTAACTAAAATGTTACTCTAAGGGAAAACAAAAAGTCCACATGGCTCAGTCTGTTTCAGGATTCCATGAAAGACAGCCCTTTTCTTTTTCTACAAGAAATCTTCTAAGACTTTCAATGAATGCAAAATGTTATGTTAATTGACACCACAGATATCTCTTTCCAAAAAGATTAAAGCAGGTCAACACTTAGCCTTTAAAAGTAATAAAACCATCCCCCCCACATTTATTCATCACCACTAATTAAAAAACAAATAAACACCCAGACTTCTAAAGACAATCACAGATGAAGATAAAAACTTGGCGTAAGCCCTGGCTGGTGTGGCTCAGTGGATTGAGTGTTGGCCTGCGAACCAAAGGGTCACTGGTTCAATTCCTAGTCGGGGTACATGCCTGCGTTGCAGGCCAGACCCCACAGTGAGGGCACATGAGAGGAGACCACACTTTGATGTTTCTCTCCCTCTCTTTCTTCTACCCTTCCCCTCTGTCTAAAAATAAATAAATAAAATTTTTATTAAAAAAACTTGGCTTAAGACAAGTTATAAAAACTTAAATATAGAAGATATAGTTTCATACTCCAGGGTGAGATTTCATCAAATGTTGTAAAATCTAGACAAGCAGGCAAGACCAAGTCAGTTCTCAAATGGAAAAATTAAAGATGTTTAAGGGAACAGGGTTGAGATTCATGATCATGCCCAAGCCAGTCCTGAACCAATAATCTTGGCCAGTTTCATAACATCAAAGAAATTCTTCTGTTAAGAAAATTAATATCATAGAATATGATTTTTCTGTTGTTTCTTTTACCTATCTGCATTTTCCAAATTCTTCATAATAAAGCACTTATTACTTCTATGATATTTTTTAAAGATTATGTATTTATTTTTATTTTATTTATTTTATTTTTAAAGATTTTATTTATTTATTTTCAGAGAGAGGAGAAGGGAGGGAGAAAGAGCAATGTATGGTTGCCTCTCACATGGCCCTTACCAGGGACCTGGCCCACAACCCAGGCATGTGCCCCGACTGGGAATTGAACCGGGACCCTCTGGTTCCCAGCCTGCGCTCAATCCACCGAGCTACACCAGCCGGGCTATTTATTTATTTTTAGAGAGAGGAGAAGGGAGGGAGAAAAGAGAGGGAGGGAAACATCAATGTGTGGTTGCCTCTCTTGTGCCCCCCACTGGGGACCTGGCTGGCAACCCAGGCATGTTCCCTGACTGGTAATGAACCAGTGACCCTTTGGTTCACAGGCCAGCGCTCAATCCACTGAGCCACACCAGCCAGGGCACTTTTATGATACTTGAAACATTTTTTAAAAAGCATTAATAGTAGGTTTCAACACCTGAATGCTGAAACTTCATTAGTAGAAAATAATCTCAAAAAACATAAAACCAAGTAAACCAGTTGTGTAATTCACAAGGTCAAGACATTTCCATTTGCCAAGTAGACAGTTTGCTCTGAGGGCATCAGAGATAACAATGGTTGTACTTTGCCCCAATCTTCTCTCTGACAAAATAGGCTTTTGTCTAGAGTCACCAGATGCCTCAGCAAGTGCCAGAAGCTCAGAGCCCAGATAACACAGCTGAAGTTTGGTACTCCCATGCAGGCATTAAGAAATAATCCCCTGCCCACATCTCTATTGAGCAAGCTTTGGCAGCTGCCAGGGCCAGTACAGAATAATGAGAGGACAGGGGTTCAGAGCCACAGTTGCATCTCTTTCCCATACCAGTACTCCTTTTGTCCTCAGGTGGCTCACTCTGCTGCCAATTTCAAGTCTTACTGGTCTTCTTGGTTTAGCCACCTGGCTGTCTACCTACACTTAAAAAACCATGTTGGTGATGATGGGATTGTAGTAAAACTTAAACACTTCCAAATAAACTGAGGGTACCTTGCTTAGGGCACTTTCATAAAAGTTATGAGCCTTGATTCCACCTAGTTAAATCCATCTGGCTTTAGTCTTGGCTGATCAGAATAGTAATAGGCTGCCCTACAAGAGTTGTAAAACACACCATATCTAACTATTTCCTGTACCTTGGTGGGGGGGAGGAAAAAACAAAAACAAAATAAGAAAAAGACTGGGTGGGGGTGGGGGATTAAAGAGGGAGCCAAAAACCTTCCTCTTAGCGCACTGCCCAGGCCCCAGGGACCAGGTCCAAGCTCCATTCCTGCTCCATTTCCAGCCATACTACACTCAGAGCCAACAGCAAACCTTCTACTTACAGAGCCTTCCACACATTTCTCCCCTCAGCCAACTCTTGAGCCCGAATGAGAGGCAATGTTGGCACATGCCAGTTCTTGTTTACGAGCTGGTTACCACCTCAAAGGCTGCTTGGCCCGAGGCCTGCCCTCTCTTTATAGGATCTTTCGAACTTCAAAATGGGATCTTTTCTTGGACTCCTCTCAAGACACTGCGGTGGGTTACTTAACCTGCTGCTTCCTACTCAAGGACTTTTTTGGGGACTGTATTCTCAGGAGCAGGTAATGATATCCAACATGAAAGGACATTCTACCCACCCACACAAAATAGAGAAAGACTGAAAGATTTTATGTTAAGGTAAAAGCAAACACTTTCAGAAGTTACTTCAATGGCTATCAAGAAAGGGGTCATAAGAAAGGGGTCAAAATCAGGTAATTCTCTCCTTTGCTGTCACAGTGTAGCAGAGAGAGTGGGGAGGAAGACACCGGTTTTGCTGATAATTAAACTGTCATGTGCTCAAGAGCTTATTTCTGAAATTTTGTAATAGAAATTCTCCTAAGTTGAATTCCACATCCTATTGGCTAAAGTTGAAAAGAGACATTTGGAAGCCAGATTTTCAGACTATTTTTTGCTGCCTTTCCAATCTACCTAGGTCTCCTTCCTTCCCTTAATTTCACCACGCCTTGTAGGGACTGAGAAGAATGAAACCTTAGACATTCTTAGACATAGTTACACATTAGAGCCCAGTTCTCTATTGCATTACGTGAAAAAAAAATTGTTTTTTAAATTTTTTGTGGAGTCCTGGCTGAGTGGCTCAGTTGGTTGGAGCGTTGTCCAGTACACCGAAAGGCTGTGGGTTCAATTCCTGGTCAGGGTACATATCTAGGATATGGGTTCAATCCCGGTTGCGGCACATATAGGAGGCAATGGATTAGTGTTCCTCTCTCTCTCCCTAAAATCAACAAACATAAATAACCTTGGGTGAAGATTAAAAAAACTTTTTGTGGAAACATAACATTCACGACAGAAAACTGTATTTTTTGGACTCTAAGACATACCGGACCATAAGATGCATCTAGGTTTTAGAGGAGGAAAATAGGGAAAAAAATTTTGAAGCAAAAAATGTGGTAAAATATTTAATAACATAAATAACATAATATTTCACCACTGTAAATGTAAACAGCCAGGTAAGCTACATTCGGACTATAAGACGCACCCCCATTTCCCTCCCAAATTTGGGGGGAGGAAGTACGTGCATCTTATAGTCCGAAAAATATGGTATCATATATGTACAACTCACTGCATTTTCATAAATATACATAGCTGGGTAAGTACCACCTATATCAAAAAATAGTTTGTTTTTTTCTAGCAAACAGTTCTTAAACAGAGATTTGCCCTTCGGGGACACGTGGTGATGTCTTGAGACATACTTGGTTGTACTGGAGAGAGTTCTACTGGCATCTGACGGGTCACAGCAAGGATGCCGCTGAACACCCTACAATACACAGGACTGCGGCACCACAATCAATTCCCTAGCTCCAAACACCAATGGTGCTGTTACTAAAAAACCCTGGATTATAACCACCCAGAAATCCTCCTTATACTTCCTCCCCAGAAGGGACTTCCACTACTAAAATGTAAAACTCTTTTGCTCTAGCCCTGGTTGGTGTGGCTCAGTGGATTGAGTACTAGCTTGTGAACCAAAGGGTTATGGGTTCGACTCCCAGTCAGAGCACATACCTGGGTTATGGGCCAGGTCCCTAGTTGCAGGTGTATGAGAGGCAACCACACACTGATGTTTCGCTTCCTTTCTTTCTCCTTCCCTCCCCTTTTGTCTAAATACAAATAAAATCTTAAAAAAAAAACACAACTCTTTTGCTCTAGCAGAAAAGCTGTTGTTACACAATGCCATGAGGAGGTGGGAAACACAAAGTCTCGATGATCACAGATGAAAAAACTCACCTACCTCGAAAAACAGGAGAAGCTGCAAAGAAGAGAAAAGAAACAAAACAAACGCTGCTAGCCTACAACTACTAGACCACCATATACTATGCATTTTCAGTGTACTTTTAATCCATACAAAATTTAAGGAAACTGAGTTTCAGAAAGGTAGGTAATTTGCAAGATTTCACATCAATGAAGTTGCAGTGCTGAGATTCAAACGCAAGTCTAATCAAAGTCTATGCTTTCATTTTAACTCCATTATGGTAGTTGAGAATGTCTTGGAAGAGACAGTGAAAAGGAGAAAAACATAGGAAGTGGCTGAAATAAAAAGCAGAGATCAGTCTTTCATTGCTCGCAGGTAACATGGGAAAAAAACCTTTTCTTTCCTTAAAGCATGACTCCATACAGTAAACCAAACCTAACTTTAGAACCAAGCAAGCTCTTTAACCCCTTTCAGAGAATTTTTAAATGTTTTTTGTGGACCTGTGTTCCCATTTGTAGTTTTATATGCTCTCCATTGCACAGGGAAGAACTTCCTAATATGCCATCTAAGTTGGCTACCATCTTGGTATTCCTCGGGAATCAATCCTGGCCCCCTTCTTTTCATCTCATTCAAAAGACACATTTTCCCAAGGGAAGTTCACCCACTTCTATGGCATCAATTACCATTTATTTGTTCACATTGGTAACTTCAACATCTTTAGATTTCTAGTTCTCTCTCATAACCTCCAGACTTCAAGGGACATTTCATTAACACTTGGTTGTTAATCCATTTAACTCCTTCAAATTAACTACTATTTATCCTTTAGATATTTACTCAAACTTCTTCATGGATATTTTTTCTGACCCCCATCCTGATGTGAACAAAAAAGGGGCCACGTCCTAACCCTGACAAGCTCAGGGGAGGCTTACATGGCAGCCTCACAAACTCAGACTGAAAGTAACCACATCAGATGGTCTGAAATTAAAACTTCTAAACTAAAAGCAAGTCATGGTAGGTAGTCTTGTCCTAGGCTGGTATCTTTCTTTCTTTCTTTTTTAAACCCTCACCCTAGAATATATTTATTGATTTGAGAGAGAGAAATTGATTTGTTGCCTCCCATACCCAGGGATTGAACCTGCAACCTAGGTATGTCCCCTGACCAGGAATTGAACCCACAACCTTTTGGTGTATGGGATATTGCTCCAACCAATTGAGCCACCAGGTCAGGGCTAGGCCAGTATCCTTCTCTCAACAAATGTCAATCTTTACCTTAACTGAGCCTGTCTATTATTGCTTTTGGCACATCAGAGTGACCCCCTTTTTACAGACCCCTCAAGGCACAATCTCCCACCAGAACACAGAACTCCTCATTGTTATCTTGTTCTGCTATATACCATCTCTATGTGCTATTAATGTTAACTGTTAACCATCCTATATCCAACAATGTAAAAGAAGTATTTGTCTCTTCACTTATTTTTATACAATCTCAGAGATGAGATTTACTTTGATCCACTTTGCCTTCTCCTGCCTTCCTAATCTATAGCCAATGAATTTCAGGTAACCCTCCTTATACATCCTCTTTTGATTGTAATGTATAAAATAAGGTGTAAAACTGTCATTCTTTGGAGCATTTTCTCAATCTATTGAGATTTTGCTTCCTAGCAATTGTCATCAGTTTGGCTCAAATAAACTCATAAAAATTTTCTACAGGTTTGGACGATTCTTATGATGACACTGATATGCATGTGATTACTTGATTTCATTCTGCCTCTCTTACCAGACTGTATGCCTCATTGCACTTATTATTCAGTAGCCTGCAAGATGAACTTTGGAAATGGTTCCGAAAGATATAGAAACACATAAGCAGAATAAATGCAAGGATAAGCAACCAGTCTCAGGATAAGATCAATGTAAGAACATTTAAGAAAAGATAATTTTTACTAAATGAATACACCACACTGAAATCTAAGTTTCCTTTAAAAACAGTTTGTTTTTTGGGAGGTATTACTTAGACCAAAGACATCATTTCTTACTATCAACTCTGTAATTTCACTAATCTTAAATTTCTGGCCAAAACAATCCCTACAGGATGAGAAACTAGTCTTTTGCTATTTTTCTTGCCAACAGCAAGTAAATAGGAGGTAGAGAAAGTACTGAGTTTTGTGAGCTTTTGTTAAAAATAAAATTGAACCATCTAAGTCTACATCCAACACCCATTCCCCACTGCTCCCAGTTCATTTCAACAAGCTTTCACCAGTATCCAAGCTCAATGGGGGCAAGGGAATGGGAAGAATTAAAATGGGGTTTGCCTGGCTCTTTTCTCCTGCTTTTGGTTATTAGATATGAAACGGAGGATGAAATGTGACTAGGGATAAAAACAAATGGAAATGTGAAAATTTTAGTCAGATATGAAAATGTCATTGGGGTACACATAATTTTCCAACTATCTTCCCAGACGTTGCTCTGAATGCCACTTCCAGTCACTAATTCAATAGAAGTTAGGAACAGCAATAATCTAACTTGACTTCTAAACAGTCGATATTTCCCTATGTGTGTGATATTTAGGTCACCTACCTGCTTAATTCTAAGAGGGTGATTGGAGGGTTGGGAAGTGACCTTATTTTAAGCCTTTAAATCTGCCCTATCCCATCTTTTCCCCTACTTTGAAAAGAAGCTACATTTCACAAAGGCTGGTGGGTAAAAATCCAGAGCTTCCCAAATCAGTAAGCTTCGAATTTCCCTTTCTGGGAGTTTTTCCCTGGCCAAACTGCTTCCCAGGGAAAGACAAACTAATGTTTCTTCTTCCTCAGTGACACTGTATAATTGGTCTACACCCAGAATCATTTTTATTTAGCTCTTCAAATGAAATTTCTGTCTCTCCTCTCCTATAGGGCAGGAGTGTCAAACTCATTTTCACCAGGGGCCACATCAGCCTCGTGGTTGCCTTTAAAGGGCCGAATATAATTTTAGGACTATATAAATAAATGTAACTACTCCTTAACTAGGGGCAAGGAGCTCGGTGCTGCCACCAGGTAGAAACAAGGTGCCGGGGGGATAAAACAAGGTAGAAGGCTGATTCAGCCCATGGACCTTGTGTTTGCCACCTGTGCTATAGAGCAATTGCAATGATCCGTCCATGAGCTGCCACTAGCACATAGCTAAAAGCATAGCACTATCACATCTTCAAATAAGGTATTCTATTCACAGCAATGTCAGCTCTAAGGAGTAGTTAATAGCAATTTCAAAATGGGTAAAACCTGTCAAATAGTACAGTCATTTTCTTGATACAACGAGTGCTGTGCCCAGAATGCAACAAATGCCCACAGTAAAACATATAAAAAGGACCGCTTTTTCCTGGTTACTTATTTTCAACTAGGGAAGAGGACAAAAGTCCTTTCTAAATCAGCATGACTAAATATAATCCAGTCTGGTTAAAACAGGACTGATAAATGTAGAAGTGAGTCCCAGAAATAACAAAAAATAATTAAAACAATAGGATTTTAAAAAATAGATTTTATTTATTTATTTTTAGGGGGGAAGGGAGGGAGAAAGGGAGAGAATCATCAATGTGTGGTTGCCTCTCGCGCACCCCCTACTGGGGACTTGGCCTGCAACCCAGGCATGCTGCCTGACTGGGAATCAAACCAGTGGCCCTTTGGCTTGCAGGCCAGTGCTCAATCCACTGAGACACACCAGCCACGGATAAAACAACAATAGGAATTTTAAAATACATGATTTAGATCAGCAATTTTTAACCCATTTCCTCTCATGGCACACATAAACTAATTACTAAAATTCTGAAGCACACCAAAAAATATATATTTTGCCAATCTGACAAAATAAAAGGGTGTAATCCTGATTCATTCACACCAGATGGCTATTGTTGTGTTAGCTGTTGTTATTTTTTAATTTGAGACTCTAAAGGAAAAGAGGTCAGTGCCCCTGACTAAATAGTCAGGTATTGCATGTTTCTTTTTTGTTTATTTTTATTTTTTAGAGAGAGAGAAAGGGACGGAGAGAGGGAGTTGGGAAGAGAAAAATCAAAGTGAAAGAGAAACATCTGAGAGAGAGAGAGAGAAACATTGCCCTAATCTGTGTGGCTCAGTTGGTTGGGTGTTCTCCTGCAAACCAAAAGGTCAATCGTTTGATTCCTGGTCAGGGCACATCCCTGGTTGGGCGCATAGGAGAAAACCGACTGATGTTACTCGCAGTGATGTTTCTCTCCTTGTCTTTCTCCTTCCCTTCTCCTTGCTCTTAAAATAAATAAATGAAAGAAAGGGGTGGGGGAAGGAAGGGGAGGGAGGGAGGAACATCAATCAGTTAGTTGCCTCCTGCACCGCACCAACCAGAGGTGGAACCCATAACCTAGGTATGCACTCTGACAGGGAACTGAACCCACAACCTTTTGGTATATAGGACAATGTGCCAACCAACTTAGCAGCCTGACCAGGGGTAGGTATTACATGTTTTTAAAAATTCTTGCGGTACACTGATTAAAAATCACTGGTTTAGATTCTCGCTGAAAGAGAAAAGGATAAAAAGTAAAAAGTAGGTCAAAGAAATTATAAAAGGCACTGAACCTAAGAAAGGGACTAGGCTCAGGGATATTTATGCTGTAAAACAAGACGATCTCCGTGCTTCAGTTTGCTGTTAGGACAGTTCTCATTTAACTCAAGGGTAAGACCTTGGGGTTACCATACAGAAACAACCTTATTTCTTTAGTGACCAAGGGAACCTAAAGAGAAGGAATTTGTGGGTATTGTGAGTAAACATGAAAGTTAGAATTTAAAAGTAAATGTTATAAAAGAATAGACATTATATTATGATGGACTGAATCCATGGACCTGTAAATTTCCACTACAGAGAGAATCTGGACCCCAAGATTTGCTCTACTCATAAAATACCTTTGTACAGCAAACAGATAACTGGATATGTATATTTAAAACAATCACATAAGCTATATGTAGCTAGCAAAAAAGAAAGAAGAAAAGAACAATTTGAATGATTTAGGCCTCACAGTTATTCTACACATTTTGTGTAAGCTATGGAGGTAGCCACAGAATGGAGACTTGAACTGGCTTGTTCACCTGTCTGGTTTCCAGTGCCACTTGCCTCTCATGGTACGAGCATTTCACCAGGGTTAAGGTACTTCCAGTATTTACAAATACACATGTTGCATCAATACAGTCCTTAAACACAAGCCAGCTTTTACATGAGACCTCAAATGAAGAAATAATGGTTTGTTTCAATGCTGGAGAAAAGAAATGTGTTGAATTTATGAAGCCAGTATGTCAATCTCCAACATGGCATCATCCTAAGTAATTTTGAAGGGTACTTTCTGACCAAGTGCTTTACAATATACCTTGACTTTAACTTTAGAATCTGATCTTGTAAGAAATCAGAAAGGACAGGAAAGATACCAGAGGCAAACAAAAATGAAAGAATTTCTCGGCCTGTTTCCGAAACTGTAATAAGCAGTCAGCTTTTTTAATTTCAAGTCCCCCCAGTCTCCATCCAAGCACATATGTATAATCAAAATGAAAAATGCCTTACGGCATATTTTATCTAAAACAGACACTCTACCAGATGTTTAGGAATCTGCATACTGATGGAACTGAGATCTAGTCTAATATGGTGTATATAAATGTGTAGTTACTTTGTATGATTCTTCCTCACATTTGCCATTTTTTTCTCCCATTCAGTGGAATACGATCTGAAATACTGCAAAACCTAAAAATATCCATTGAAAGTGTAGATTTATATAGTACCAGTAATAAAAACAATACTTTAAATTTTATTATGAGAATTTAAGGTTATATATTTTGGCCAAAACACAACATTCCATTTTTAATTTATTGAGTTTAGAGAGAGAGAGGAAAGGGGAGAGAGACAGAGACATCAGTTTGTTGCTCCACTTATTTATGCATTTATTGGTTGATTCTTGTATGTGCTCTGAGCAAGTATGGAACCTGCAACCTTGGCACATTGGGATGATGCTCTAACCAACTGCGCTGTCCTGGCCAGGGCCGATATTCTACTTTTAAACTATAAGTTTGCAGCATATTCAAGTATGTGTTCATTTCTGATAATAACTAGCATCCGAATTACTCTTCCTTAGGTATGAGACTTAAAAGTCCCAGCAAGGAAATACTTCATATTAAAAAACATTTATTTCTCTTCTTGACTTCGAAGAAATACTATGTGTTTATACAAAAAAGCAAAGACCTTAAATAGGGGACTTCTATTTCTGTGAGGTAATGATGCTCCTCCTTCTTAATTTGAATGTGTTCAGAAGCAGGCTCAGGAATAAGGTCTTTATTAAATAGCTGCCTTATTTTATTTTAGGGTATCACAGATTTCCAGAAAATTAAAGAGTACCTATTGCCCAACATAAACTCAGAAATATATTCACAAATTGATGAGAAGAGAAATTAGCAGTAAATTTAGATGATATAAACCTGACTTCGGCTCCCTTCTAATTTACATAGAAAAAATATCACAACTTGCCTATAAGTGGCAAATGTATCTACTCATAAGAATTTTGCTCAAATCTGCCTTAAAAATGCTGGAACACTAATTAAAAATTTAATCAGTAATACTGATATGGATGTTCTACCTCAAAGGCTGTAACTATCAGAAGTTAAATAATTCTTCTAATTAAGAGGATAATAAGAAGTCCTATTCATTATAGCTATATTCCTAAATGACTGATCCCAACATGACTGAGCAATGAAAAAGGAGAGTTGAAGGAGAATCTTTTGCACATTCCATAAATACCTGAGGACCCTATGATATCTAAAGTTCGGTGCATAGTTCCATTTGGAAATGGCAAAAAGCAAGGACAACTTTTGGAGTTCCCTTGGCCAAGGGAATAACAGGGGTTCCCAGAGGCTGTTTAGTGCTAAAGTCCTTTCCACATAGTAGTGGATTTTAAACAAGAATAATTTAAAAGTACCTGTTGAAGTTTAAAAAAAAATATTTGCAGGCTTGAGGTCCCCCACCCTAAAGATTTTACTTCAATACAGCATTTTTACTTTATAAAAGCTCCAGAAGTGATTCTGATATGCACCTCCAGTTGCCTTAGCACCAAGAGATTCTTCAGCCTGAATGTTGATTTCTCTAACCTCACGCTACTTTGGTTGGTATGAGTATGATGACGTGGTACATCTCTTTCCTGCAATACTTTCTGTACCTTTCACTAAGGTTTGATTCAGTGCAGAACTAAGTACTGCCTCCCTCTTTCCCTCCCTCTCCCCACCTTCCTCTCCCTTCCTCTCCCCCGCTTCACCCCTCCCTCCATTCCTCTCTTCCTCAAATCAATAAACATATTCTTGGGTGAGGATAAAAAAGAAAAAGAAAACCCTTGTGCACTGCTGGTGGGACTGTAAATTGGTGTAGCCACCATAGCAAACAGTATGACGGTTTCTCAGAAAATTAGAGAACTAATTACAGAACTAATATAATGATTCAGCAGCACTTTTGGGTATTTATGTGAAAAAATAAAAACACTAATTCAAAATTACATATGTTTATTACAGCATTATTCACAATAACCAAGATATGGAAACAACCTAAATGTCTACTGATGGATGAATGGATAAAGAAAATGTGGTATGAACATACAATGGAATACTACTCAACCATAAAAAATAATGGAATCTTGCCATTTGCAACAACATGGATGATCCTTGAAGGCATTATGCTAAGTGAAATAAGTCAGAGAGAAAAAGATAAATACCAGATGTCTCATTTATACGTGGAATCTAAAACAAAGCTCATAAATATAGAGAATAGACTGGCGGTAGCTTGAGGTCAGGAGTGGAGGATGGGCAAACTGGGCGAAGGGGGTCAAAAGGTACAAATTTCCAGTTACATAATGAGTAAGTCAGGGGGATATAATACATAGCATTATAACTCTAGTCAATAATATTGTACTGCAGATTTGAAAGAAGCTACTAGGAAAGTGAATCTTGAAAGTTTTCATCACAAGAAAAAAATTTTTTGTAACTATTTATGGTGACAAATATTAACTAGACTTACCAAGGTGATCATTTTACTATATACAAATATCAAACCATTGCATTGTATACCAGAAACTAATGTTAAGTCAATTATACCTCAGGTTTTTTTTTAAGAGGCTAGTGTCCTGGCCAGTGTGGCTCAGTGGATTGAGTGTCAGCTGAGAACCAAAAGGTCACCAGTTTGATTACCAGTAAGGCACGTGCCTGAGTTGTGGGTTAGGTCCCCACTCCAGAGCGTGTGAGAGGCACCAATTGATATATCTCTTGCACATTGATGTTTCTCTCCTTCTCTTTCTCCCTCCCTTCCCCCCCTCTCAAAAGTAAATAAATAAAACCTTAAAAATAAATTAATTAAAAGAGGCCAAGAAAGAATTTAATGGCCATGTCTGGCTCATCTAAACGCAATCTATCAATAGTATTTGCCACCAGGGCTGGAATGCAGTGGTCTCCAATTAAAAACACAATTATAGTATTTTTTCAGGCATACGGTAAATTCTACTCTCTCAATGAACATTTCAAGTTGAAAACTGACCACCTCCAAAAAATCTAAGAATTGTCTTTTTATTTCCTGCAGCTAGTGATGAATTCACAAAAAGAAGTACCGTATTTTGCCATGTATAATGCACACTTTTTGCCCCTATTTTTGAGGGAAAAATAAGAATGCACGTTATACTTAGGTATACTGATTATATACCACAGGTATAGTAATCCTGTGTATAATGCTCACAAACACCATGGATGCACATCATACATGGCAAAATACTGTATCTTCTGACTGTTCATACTACCTGTAGGAATTCTAATCCCTTCAAAAGCTATAGTCTGCACTTGTCAAGGATTAAAAGAGAAAAATAAAAAAAATTTCTAACCTAAAATAATCATGGAGCCATGAATCTTCAACCTGAGATCAGCCCTGTACCAAAAGAAGTCCAACAAACCCTTCTGCAAACTAACGAATCAACCAAACAATACAACCCCAAACCTCAATGACTTCAAAGGCTCTGAATCAATCACTCCTTCAGCCTTCCTGGAAATCAGCAGGAGTGAGAATATTAGCTATCATAGACTCATTATTTTCCAAAACCTTCATGGGCTTAACGTTTCAAAGTCTCTAAGGATATCCTTTCTTAGTTTCATAATGAGCTTGTACCTCATGGCTAATAACATTATAATATAATATCAGCAACAGCTAACATTTACTGAGGGCACATACAAGAATCAACCAGTGAATGCATAAATAAGTGGAACAACAAATCTCTCTCTCTCAAATCAATAAACAAAATCTAGATTAAAAGAAGAGAAGAGTGCTCTCCAACAGTGGACCTCAAACTTCAGTGTGTGTCATGATCAATGGGGGAGCTAATGTTCAAATACAGATTACTAGGCCTCACCCCTGGAATTTCTGATTTGGTGGCCTGGGATGGACACCGAATTTCTAACAAGTTCCCAGGCACTGCTGATGGTGATGTTGGTATGGTGACCATTGCTTTATAAGAAGGTAAATGAGGTAATCCGCTCTCACCTTAGCTATTACCTTCTCATGTGAAAACACTTCTCTACAGAGTACTTCCAACAAGAGAGGCACTTAGGATTTAAAAATACCTCCAGAGTCTGAAAACTAAAGTGTAACTTTTTTTCACCCCCACTTCACAAAGGCTCCAATGTCACCAAGGCAGTGGAAATCCAGAAAAAGGAAAATTAAGGACAGAATGATTGCAAACTCCCCTCAACAACCTCTTACATCCACTTTTTACATCTTCAGCCTGAAAAGTGTTTCCTCTGGCTCTTCTAGGGCAAGAGAAATGCCAACAGGAAAAGGAAGTAGATTGTTTAATACTGAAAAAATGAGGACAGGCTTTGAAAATATAATAGAATTTTGCCCTAAAAACAGAAAATCTCAAAATGCTGTAAATTCCTCTTTACCTCTCTCCTTTGTCACACTATCCTGCATCTCAAAGAAGCTATTCCTTTTATCCAAGACAGACCCCAAGTCTACACTTTCTTAGGCAGCTTAAATATTGATTATGCCAATGTCATCTAAGATAAACGACTTCGGGAAATAGGATTTGTTAAAAATGTCTCCTCAGTCAACCAGGAAAGCTTCTTTCTTGGATGGGTGCTCTCAACCATGACTAAACTGTACCGAGAGAAATATATTTTAAAATATTAATATGGCCTGGCACCTTCCTGATGCTAATCCTTCCAGGCCCATCCCAATGGCACAACTGGGAAATTAACTGAAGAGAAAAGCAATCTCCCCTCTGCTCTCCACTTTCAGATGCTCCTCCTCTACAGCTTTGCCATGCACACTCATTTTATAGACACACACACACACACACACACACACACAGAGGCTCCCACACAAATAACTCTCAGCAGGAACCAAAAATCAAAGCCTAAACCCACGGTTTTTAAGTGAGCAAGTCCAATTTCCTTCTTTGTAGCCCTTGACACATGCTGGCTGGGAACTGTCTGGATTTTTTTTCTGCCTTGTTCCTGCACCAGAAGGCTCTGCACTGCAGGTCAGGGGATGATAAGGAAATGAACAGTGTAATTTCCAAGGCCTCTGAACACGGCCTTGTCAGCAGCTCTGGAGGCGGGTTACTCAAGCATGGCTTGAAGAGTGAAAACCACAGAGAGGAGGACTCAGCCAGCCAGCAGTGGCAGGATCTCAGCTGTGTGTGTTACTGCCACCTCCAGCCTAAAAGCCCAAGCCCTGCTGCCTCCCTGGATGAGCTCTGCAGGTAAAAGCTCTTATACCCAAATGGCAAATACACAAGTTCACACTGGGGGAGGAAGATTAAGGACTGGAACTTAGATTCTCCATGCACTCTTGTGCAGAAACAAAAACATTTAGTGCTCTTCCAGCATACATGAGACTGCATGTGCTGGCAAACCCACAGCAACAGCTATCCAACATACCCAGCCTCACACCAGGGATATGGCCAGAAAGGAAACTCAATTCATATGAAATCTGAAATTCAGCAGGCCTCTTCAATATCCTTTGAAGCCAATTTTGGTCCCCCGCCACCACCCCACTCTGCCCTAACCCTAAGTATCAGGAGCTTTAGAACATATTACCAGCATGCAAATTTTCCAACCCAAATTGAAACTTCTTTTGCACATAGTGCTGAAAGTCTTAACCAACATGTTTATCTGTTCATACTGGGCTTCCTGTATAGGTAGAAGGTCTTCATACTTCAGCCCATTCTTTGCCTAGGGTGGACTAAGATATATTTTAACTCAAATCATGTTTTTCCTCTCCTTTTCTGGTATTTGTTGAATGCTTCCCAAGTGCCAAGTACTGTCCTAAATATTTTATAAGGGTTAACTAATTTAATCTTTCAACACTACTACATGGAAACTACTGTTTTCCTCATTTTGCAGGTGAGAAAACTGAGGTAGAGTGGTTAAGTAACTTGCTCAAGATCACTCAGTTAATAAGTGGTAAAGCTGGAATACAAAAACCAGGTAATCTGGCTCCAGACTTTAAACTCTTAACCACTAAGTTATATATGAGTTGATGTGAAATTTAAGTTCAGAAGGCTGGTGTCTTAAGTGAGAAATGGCTCCCAATGCTCACCGTATAAAGAAAATTCATGACGGTTCTCAAATATTAAAGTATAGAGCAGTTATCTGAAGAGTCTTCTGGAAGTAGATTCTGGACCCCCTACCCCTAAAATGTTTTTAGCAGAAATGGGGTAGCATCCAAGAATCTTCATTTTTTTTTTTTTAAGATTTTATTTATTTTATTTTCAGAGAGAGGAGAAGAGAGGGAGAAAGAGCAATGTATGGTTGCCTCTCACATGGCCCTCACAGGGACCTGGCCCGCAACCCAGGCATGTGCCCCAACTGGGAATCGAACCGGGACTCTCTGGTTCCCAGCCCGCGCTCAATCCACTGAGCTACACCAGCCGGGCAAGAATCTTCATTTTTGACATGCAGGTGATGTGATACACATGGTTTTATGGGCCACACTATTAGGAACACTGCTCTAGGTGGTGAACCGTAAGCTCCTCAAAGAGCAGGAACCACCTCTGCTTTATTTGCCAGTGTATACCCAGCACTAAGTACAGTATCTGGAATCTAAAATGCACTCAATTAATGTACTAACTGATGAAAGGTAATAATGGTCTATCATCTTTTAATATCATCAATTAATGATATGTCCAGGAAATACCAAGGAAGAGTTATTTTCTTTCTTATCTGCAACTGCAAAATAAAGAAGGAACTGGCAATGCCTCAATGATTACGATGTAAATTTGACTGAATGCAATATTCAAGAGTCACTCTCAAGTAGCAATTTAAAAGTAACTTTCCCCTCTTTATATGTAATAGGATAGGTTTGGTGTCAGGTGTAAATGGTTGTTCTTTGCAAGCATGATCATCTTACCAAAAAAGCCCAAACTCAAAGATCCCTTTATTGTCGACAATATTAAAATCAGTATGAAAAACAAATGAAAGCAGTCTTGAACCACACACAAAAATTAACTCAAAATGGATCAAAGACCTAAATATAAGACATGAAACAATAAATTACTGTACATAAGAGAAAACACAGGTACTATACTTATGGACCTTGGTCTTAAGAAAAGATTTTGTAAATTTGACCTCAAAGGCAAGGGAAGTAAAAGCAAAACTAAATCAATGGGAATATATCAAACTAAAAATCTCCTGCACTTCTGGCTAGGTAGCTCAGTTAGTTAGAGCATTGTCCTGATATGCCAGAGTTGCAGTTTTGATTCCCAGTCAGGTCACATATAGGAGTCAGCCAATGAATGTACGTACGAGTGGAGTAGCAGATCAATGTTTCTCTCTCTCCCCCTTCCTCTTTCTCTAAAATCAATAAATTTAAATAAATAAATAAATAAATAGCTTATGCACAGTGAAAGAAACTAATAACAAGACAAAAAGGCAACCAACGAAATGGAAGAAGTTATTTGCAAACAACACCTCCCATAAGGCGTTAACATCCAAAATACATAAATAACTCATACAACTCAACAACAACAAAACAATTCAATTAAAAAATGGGCAGAGATACATGCACCAGGACCAGAACAGACATTTCTCCCAAGAGGACATACAAATGGCCAACAGATGCAAGATGGGGCAAAAGTAGGTTTACAGTTGTTGGTATAGAAAATACAATAATTAATAAATAATACAAGAATAAACTCTGTGTTTTGCATACTCACAGCTCTACACTTACTTTTTTCCCACCCTGCATGTGAAAAGATGCTCAACTTCACTAGCTTTTAGGAAAAGGCAAATAAATACTACAACGAGATACCACCTCACACCTGTTAGAATGGCTAGTATCAGCAAAACTAGTAATAACAAGTGTTGGAGAGGTTGTGGAGAAAAAGGAGCCCTCATTCATTGCTGGTGGAACCTGGTACAGCCACTATGGAAAACAGTCTGATTGTTCCTCAAAAACTTAAGACTTTAGTTACCATGTGACCCAGCAACCCCTCTTCTGGGTACCTACCCCAAAGTTTTCAAAATGTTTATTCATAAAGATAAATGTATCCCTATGTTCACTGCAGCATTGTTCACGATGGCCAAGACATGGAAACAACCAAAATGTCCTTCGTTAGCTGACTGGGATAAAGAAGATATGATACATACATACAACGGAATTCTCAGCCACAAGAAAAGATGAAATACTGCCATTTGTGACAACATGAATGGATCTTGAGAATATCAGGCTGAGCGAAATAAGTCAAATGGAAAAAGTCAAGAACCATATGATTTCACTCATTTGAGCCATAAAATTGAGAGCAACAAATGAACAAACAAGACAAACAAAAACTCACAGACACAGACAACAGTATGGTGGTTACCAGAGGGAGAAGAGAGTGGGTAGGTAATAAAGGATGAAGAGGCTAAAATGTATGGGGATGGAAGGTGATCTGACTTTGGGTGGTAAACACACAATGCAATATACAGATGCTGTATAACAGAATTGTACACCTGAAACCTATATAATTTTATTAACTGATGTTACCCCAATAACTTTAATTTAAATTAAAAAGAAAAAAGTCTTGGGCCCTGGCTGGTATAGCTCAGTGGATTGAGCGTGGGCTGCGAACCAAAGGGTTGCCGGTTTGATTCCCAGTCAGGGCACATGCCTGGGTTGCAGGCCGGGTCCACGGTGGGGGCCATGTGAGAGGCAACCACACACTGATGTTTCTTTCCCTCTTTTTCTCTCTCCCTTCCCCGCCCTCTAAAAAAATAAATAAATAAAATATTAAAAAAAAAACCTCTTGAGAGTATTTGGGCACTTACATCCAATGTTTCTGAGGTAGTCTTTAAAATGGGAAAACAAAAAATCTCTCATAACAGCCTGCCTGGTGTAGCTCAGTGGATTGAGCGTGGGCTGGGAACCAGAGGGTCCCGGTTCAATTCCCAGTCGGGGCACATGCCTGGGTTGCAGGCCAGATCCCCAATGAGGGCCATGTGAGAGGCAACCATACATTGCTCTTTCTCCCTCCCTTCTCCTCTCTCTAAAAATAAATAAATTAAATCTTTAAAAAAAAAAAAATCTCTCATAACAGTTAAAGATTTGTTAAGAATCCTGGAGTAACAACATGATATAAGAATGTGGTAACAAAATACCTGGCTTCTATGTCTGGCTTTGCCACCAACTACCTGGGAGATCCCAGACAAGTCACATGACCTCCCTGGTCTTAGTTTCCTCTTCTATAAAATGAGGAGCTTGGACAAGATAATCTTTCCCTGAGCCCTCCTTGAATTACAACACTGAGGTGGAAAACAGAGCTGCTAAAGAAAAAATAAATTAAGCTCAGGCTCCATTGTAGTTAAAGAATACATCTCTGTTCCACATAAATATAAACTTTCAAATTTTTTCCATGAAGGAAAATGCTTGAGGTCATTTGGCTTCAGGAAGCAAGGCTGACTGCTAAGTTATCACTGAGAAAGAACAGCTAGAAAAGGAGGAAGGTGTTAAGAGAGAAAGTCTTGTATCAGTAGAAATACAAGAGACCTGACCTTGGTTGGGCAATGAGGAATTGCAACACAATAGAACTGAGTTTGAAGGCAGAAACCAGGGCAGGAAAACAAAACCAAGGGCAAAGAAAGATGCTTAGAACAAAGGATATAATAGCAAGCATGATCAGAAGGCAAAATAGCTAAGAACATACTTTATCACTTTCTTTGCATCCTAAAGTAATGGGGGAAGTGGTAATATATGCAGCATTCTGACAGCAGCAGCAGGAGAGCGTTTCTACCTTGCAAGATCAAAAGCAGCAGCTAAAGAGGTGAGAGGAGCTTCTGGCTGCAAATTTCTATATCCTTTAGCCACTAGAGCCTACTGGTTACTTTATATGACTTGAAAAAAAAAAAAAAAGGAGTCTCACTTAAACTCCTGGTTTCAGCCCTGGCTCTGTCTGCATGACAAGAGTTGTCACAGATAGATCGCTGCCTTCTGTGGTTTGTAAATTCCTTTTTTCTTGCCTGTCAGAGTAGCAGTGCAAGCACTAAGCTTGGAACATTCAGACAGGCAGTGTCCCTAACTTAACAACCTATCAATCAAACCACAGGCAAGGGAAAAGGCATGAGCCAGAAGGCTCAGTCTTGTTTATTCCTCAACAATCCTGCCTCCCATCCTCATCTCTCTGGCTGGCAGGAAGTATGAGGCAGGCGTGCTCAATAATGATTCAGGGCAGTAGCAGTTGCTAAGAGCCATCTCTGGACTCAGAAACAGCACAGTGAGCCCTGCCAGAGAGAGGTGTGGTAGAGCAGAAGTGGGATCTTATGAAGGGAAATCCACGTCCTTGGCTGACAGAAAATTCCCTCAGTTATAGCGTAAGATACCTACCTGGATGAGAGAAAAGGTCCTGAGGAAATTTGAATATTCAAACCTCCCTCATTAACTAGTGGTAGACACGTGACAATTCTACCCCATACCACTAACTCCATTTGTCTTCTCTCCTATCTCCAAGGAGGCGCAGGTCGGGAGACTCTAGTCAAGACACTTTCCAAATACTGAGTTTTCTTTCTTCAGGACAATTCCCAGCTCAGAGTATGTGATTCCTAGATTATATAAAAACATCTGTTTTGCCGTTTTGACTCTGTTGGCTATCCCACATGGAAGAAATATTCCAAACCAGTAAAGCCATAGGCAAGCCCATACATATCTCAGAGTGAAAATCCTTTTTTATTTTTTAAAGATTTTATTTATTTATTTTTTAGAGAAGGGGCAGCAAGGGAGAGAAACATCACATCAGTATGTGACAGAAACATCGATCAATTGCTTCCCACATGCCCCCAACTGGGAATCTTGTCCACAACCCAGGCATGTAACCTGACCAGGAATCGAATAGGTGACCTTTCGGTTTGTGATGCCCACCCAACTGAGCCACACCAGTCAGGGCTCAGAGAGAAAATCTTAAAAGAGGTTTTCAGAGACTAAGCTCATAAACTATGGTACTAATCATCAAACACTGACTAAACACCTATCATGCCCAATCCCTGGGGTCCCTGTTTCTCAAAAGCTGCTCCACTCCAAGATTGTTAGTCTTCTTTTCCTTGAGTCTTTTCCTCCTCCCATTCTAGAATCACTGTCTCCCTGCACAAAGTGTTTTCATCTCCTAGCAACATCCAAACATTTATTTAAATAAGTATTTCAATGGTCAAAGGCTTTATGTTAAAGCACCCTCAAAACAGTTGAGGGAACAGGTAAAGCAACTGAGAAAGTAGGTTCGTTTACAGTTAACATCAAACTGCACAACAAATGCTCTACTTCTAAAAGTAATTCCCAGCAATTTTATCTTTCTTCCAAAAACTGAAGCTCAGTTTCTCTACCTTTTCTTTCTCATTCTACTGCTCTCAATCTCCTTGGGCCACAAGGCTTATAAAACACAGCTACATTATTAAGGGACAAAACTCCCCAGGCACCAAGGTGTATTCTTAGCCAAATGGACTGCATCCTTCAGCCCAATTATAATCTGAAGGGCAGCCTCCCAATCGGTCTCTACATCTATAAGAGAAAATGTGTTCCATTTGCTTCTCTGTTGGAGACTATCATGGACATTTAGAATTAAATCCTACATGAAGCTAAGCATCATTAATCCTTTTGCCCATAGACAAATACTGGGCTTAGAAGATTGCAGCATTTGAGGCAAGAATTCTAAACAGAAAGGAAAATGAAGGCCACTCTCAGAAGTGGCCACTTTCAGCACAGGAGGGACAATGATTATGAACATGGGTATATATGGCAAAAGTTTACTGAAGCCAGATGTAGGAATCAGTCTAATGGGCCTGGAACAGAAGCAGGAACTCCTGGTACTCCTAGGCCTCTTCAAAACAGTATTATCCATCTGCACCCCAGAGAAAATGGTAAATCACGGCCAGCACAGGATGAACCATGCCAGTAACCAGCTGGAACTTGACTCTGCTGAGGTGGACTGTAGCATCTGCCACCTAAACACAGGCAGCTTCTCTGGCAGCTGCCACTGCTAAAAGGGAATGAACCATTGTGTTATTAGTAGAAGAAAATTCACAGCCCCGTTGCCAGGGAAGCCCAGATGTTGCTAAGAGCTACAGATGTGCCACAGGCAAAGACCAAAATATCTACAGGAAAAAAAGCATAAGCTATCACTGGAATCCAGGCACTGAGAGGGCACCACCACCTAAACACACACATCCACCTTCTATTTATTAACACTTACATATGAAAATAGGTATTCCCTGTTGCAGCTGATGTAATTACAGAGAAATCAATTTATACTGCATCTGCTGGGATCCACTGAAAGCACAGGGTGAGCAGAACACAGAGTGGAAAATCAAGAGCCAATGAACAGCTTGTCCCCAGGCCAACCACTCTGCAGGAAATTGTAAGCTGCTGAAGTTTAAGGCAGTCTGAGCTGACCCTAGCCTCATACCTACTCTACTCCAGCCCTGCAAGCTCCATTTCCTGAGACATAAACTAAGATCATCTTCCCAGCCGAGAGTCCCTCCTGAGGCTGCAGGCACCTGTCCTTCCAAGTCAAACAGAAGGCATGGTATCATCATTACACTGTTTGGCAGCTATAAAACCACCAGGAGACTTTGATTCCCAATAGTTGAGTGAGATACCTGGCCAAGAACTATACCTTTTGTGGCCAAAGAATCTCTTTCAAGGCTAAACTTTCACAGCTACCACACTAACTCTTAAGCCTGTATAGTCAGTAGTACCTCCTTGTTTACCTGCCCCACATTGTTCCCCTCTGCGCTTTCGTAGCCACCAATACAATACCTGGTGGACCTCATGCCACGGGACTTGTGTAACTCTTTTCTCCTCCCAAGATCCAGCAGCACCATTCATCCCATTAAGAACAGCATTCAACAGAAAGGCTATAGGTTTATGGACTTATTATTAAGTTTACCAATGACTCAGAGGATGAAATGCCAGTCAAGCTAGGAACCACATGAAGGTTGGTGCCAGCCTCTGGCAACAAGTGTCTGAACAAAAACAAGGTGGGAGGTTCTCAATTTGACTTAATAGAAAATTCATTCTACAAGTAGCTGCCCCCAACAACAAATATTCTTCTCCAAAATGTCCAAGCCTTCTGTTAACGAATCTGTAGCAAATCCCGATTTAAAACAAAACCATATTATCATTACCAACTGCTCTGACCTTGTAATTGGTCATGCCCCACAAACTAATGAGCCTCCCACAGAGTGCACAGAGCATTTGGTGGTTTGTCCAGGGCAGTTCTGACTGGCACTGGGCAGCCAGATCTGGCCACCTCTTACCTTTTCAGACTTGACTTTCTTTAGCGGGCGACACTCATTCTCCCCTTCCTCTGGCTCCGGTTTAGCTCCCAAAGGATTGAGCGCTGCCCCAGGCTCAATAGCTATACTCCCAAGTGGCTCCACAGCGCCTGTATCCACCCCTGCACTTCCATCATACTGACCACCCCGTGCTCCCAAGGGGACTGGCTGGAGGACCCCAGGATCCTTTTCTGAACAAGTCCCCACTCCTTCGCTTCTCTCCTTCTTGCTCTTAGATGAGCTGTTCTCCTTCTCCTTTTTAGAGCCGGCTACACTACGGGATGCCTTAGTCGCCTTCTCTGAGCCCTTGGGAGCAATAGCAGCAACCAGGCTTCCTGCATTGGCACCATCTCCTGAGCGTCCCTGCACCTCTTTCTTGCTAGCTGCCCCCTCACTTGGAGTGAACAGGGAAGTCCCTGGAGTGGGTTTGCTAGTGTCTTTGCCACTCTTATTCCTTTTGGATTTTGATTTGCCTTCCTTCCCTTGAGGACCTGGTACTGGGGTCACAAACTTGATGTTGTCTGGTAGTGTGGCCACAGCATTGGGAGCCGGTATCCCCACCTCCTTTGAGCCTGACATTTCCAGTTTCTGCTGGTCCTTTTCCAGATCGGCGTCCAGGTCAATGATGAGATTCCCTACTCCAATGTCCCATTCATCCCCACTGTCGTATGTCTCAACCGGGTTTGCATCCACTCCTTTCCCTCCGGAGGCTCCACTGCTCAAGGACATCTTAGAGTCAACGTCCCACCTCAAGATTCAAGGCTCTTCCTTGCCCCCAGCTTTCCTATTTTCAGCTTCAGCTATGTTCTCAGACCTGCCACATTGGTCAGTACATGCCCAGTGGACAACATCATTGCTGGAAAAAGAAAATTTGAAAAGCTGTTAAAGAAAACAATACAGGCAAGGAGACAGCCTGAAATAAACTCCCACACAAAACAGACCCTTTCCTAGGGGGCTATCACATCGTAATGGACAAAACAAATAAATTCAATTGTATTTCTAAACAAGTCACATTAGACCAGAGAAAAGTTAATTCCCACTCCATCTCCCCAGGGAAGAGTACAATCTTTCCCAACACCCAGAGATTCTATGGTAAGTCTTAACTAGAAATTCTCTAGAGTTAGTTTCCCATTCCCAAGAGACTTATTTCTACTACCATTGCCAGCTGGCAATCTTCCCTCAATAAATACAAGCCCTGGCATATCACAGATTCAAGTTCTAGCACAACTTTATTACTCATAACCCTTTTTTCTCCCTGCTAGTTCTTGAATTACCAGAGACTCAGACTACGGAGTAGCAAAGGCTTTAAAAGCTCTCTGCTGCCCTGGCCAGGTAGCTCACTTGGTCAGTGCTATCCAGATATGCTAAGGTTGTGGGTTCAATCTCTGGTCAGGGCACATGCAAGAAGCAACCAGTGAATGCATGAATAAAGGGAACAATAAACTGATGTTTCTCCCTCTAAACTCAATAAATGAAAATTTTAAAAAAGAAGCCCTCTATTAACATGGCCTGTCCCTACTAAAAAGAATAAAAAGATTGTCTTTTTACTATTAGGGGGTGGGGCATCTAATTATGGGTAAGTACGAATAAAAGATAAAAGCAAGCAGAACCGGAAAAAATACAACATCAGGATTGGGGACAAAAACTGTAACTAGGAGCTATTCTCAGAGATGTCTCAACCAATTAATTTAAATTCTGTTAAATCAGCCTTAGTAAACTCCAGGTTTCAAATTACATCCAAACAACAGAATTAAATGTGGCCTTTCCCACTTCCCACTAAAATGTCTATGAGAACACATATACACACACCAAAAAAAAAAGAAGAAGAAAAAGGAAAATATTGTAACCCACCAACAACTGAACTACTAAAAACAACTACTGAAAAACCTAATACCAGAATGTGGGATAACTCTCTACATTCTTGTTTAAGATTGATAGCACTGTATTGGCCTCACCACATGAAATAGATAGGCTAAAATGGTTGGGGCGGTGGTGGTAAAAAGGGCCATTTATATCTCTCCAGTTCCTTACTCATGAGACCTGAGAAGTATACCATCTAGAAAACCCAGCAGCATACATATACCATCCTGATATTACTTTATGACAAAACCAAAGAGTTCTGTTCTTGCTCACTGTCCTATCCACCATCGTTCTATGTCTGTTTGGAAAATAACTCATAAGACAACAGAGCAAAAAGAGCAAACCAGTGGTGGCACAATGAATCCTACAAAGTAGATTTCTAACAGGTAAATGCTACAGATAGGACAGAGACCAGACAAATTGTACTTTTTTTTACCTACTCTCTCAAGACAGCATCAAAGAACCAGGGTTCAGTTACAAGAAAAGATGTCATCCTAGGAGAGCAAAGCTGTACCAAGTGGATGTCTGCTAGCAACTGGAATTTAAGAAAGAAAAGTAGGCACATTAATCTGCCATTTAGCTGGAGATCTGAAAAGAAAATAATCCTTTACCCAAGGAAAGCTTAATGCCAACAGCGAGCAACCATTGGTGGCATCAAGTCTATACAGATCTTACTTCATAAAAGGATGAGCAAAAAGTTGTGTGGCCCTGGCTGGGTAGCTCAGTTGGTTAGAGAGTCATCCTGATACACCAAGGTTGTGGGTTCAATCCCTGGTCAGGGCACATACAAGAAGCACCAATGAATGCATAAATAAGTGGAGCAACAAATTGCTGTTTCTCTCTCTTTATCCACCCCCCTTCCATTCTCTCTTTCTCTCTCTCCAAAAAAAAAAAAGAAAGAAAAACTCAATAAATTTTAAAAATATATTTTTAAAAAAGTGTATGTGTAATAGGAGAACATGATGTAGAAACTATTAAAAAATGCCACCTACAAGGTAAAGGAAACATAATTGTTGAACAGTCAGAGAAATATCTCTGAAAAATTATTTAGAATTCTGAAGAAATTTTTAGTAAAATGTTTAGAATTCTCAACACTGCATAAGTCTTGGCCTATATGAAAGAGTAGTGTGGTATATATTTGTTCATTCATTCAAAGTTTCCTACTATGTGCCAGGCACTAAACTAAGTGCTGGAAATACAGCTCCAAGTTAAGAGAGTAACACAGGGGAACATGGTACTGAAAATTATTCTATTATGACGATCAGAGAGTATTTCTAGAAAAGGGTATGCTTACTGAATCTGCATTATAGAGGACTATTAAAACATAGTTCTCCCCATCATCATAATTTATCACCTCTTTATTTTCTTTTTTAAAGATTTTGTTTATTTATTTTTAGAGAGAGGTGAAGGAGAAAGAGAGGGAGAGAAACAGCAATGTGTGGTTGCCTCTCACATGGCCCTCATTGGACTGCAACCCAGGCATGTACCCTGACTGGGAATTGAACTGGGACCATTTAGTTCCCAGCCCGCGCTCAATCCACTGAGCTACACCAGCCAGGGCACCTCTTTATCTTTTTAATTTTTATTTATTTATTTAGAGAGGGGGAAGGAAGCTAGAAAGAGAGGAAGAGACAATAATGTGTGAGAGATATATAGATTGGTTGCCTCTCACACACGCCCAACTGGGGACCTAGCCCGCAAACCTAGGCATGTGCCCTCACTGGGAATCGAACCAGTGACCTTTTGGTTCACAGGCTGGCACCCAATCCACTGAGCCACACCAGCCAGGGCCACCTCTTTAATCTCTGCAAGTGTGGCTAGTCTTAGAGCATAACCCACGTTCAACTAAGGCTTACCCACTTTCCTCGAGAGCTGCACTTCATTAGTATGTGATTTAACCAATTTAACCATTAAAACAACCCCATGTTTGTTTATTCTTAGAAAAACAATACAACTTTCAAAAGATGTTCCTTTAAAAAAAAAAACCTTCTCTAGGAAGCAGAATGATAATGGAAGAGAAAGACTCTGAAGGTCTATGTAAAGGAAAGAATATAAAGTACATAAAAATGTTAGTGCACATTGAGAGATTCTGACAGCTCTCTGCTATACTGGCTCATCTGTCATATGAAAATAGGAAGAAACCCTATTTTCCTCTATAAAATAACAAAAATTGGGCCAACCTCAAACTACATGAACTAAGGGTGGGATTGCCAGAAGGAATAAGGGGTATTAGGTGGAGGGGGACTAAGGGGGGAAAATTGGGACAACTATACTAGCATAATCAACAAAATATATTTTTTAAAAACCCACTAAAAATGAGAATGAAAAATATTCCAGAGGAAAGGCTATTGTTAGTCAGGGGTCTCACAGTGAATCAAGCAATAGATTTTCACATGTGTAAAAGCAATAGATTTTCAGTTATGTAAGAATACATATATCCATCCTGTTAAAAACTATCTGAAACACTAAAATCAGTTCAGTACAGCATGAATTTGAATAATTCTTGTAATTGTTTTGTTTTTTGTAGTAAGCATGAAATATTAACATTATATTTTTTAAAAACTGTGCCTCTCAGAATATGAAAAGAACACCTGACTGTCTGTGCTCATTTCCAGGTTCCACATCTTTTTTTAATCCTCACCCCAGGATATTTTTCATTGATTTTAGACAGACAGGAAGGGAGAGAGAGAAAGAGAGAAACATCAATGTGAGAGAGAAATATCGATCGGTTGCCTCCGATGAATACCTCCACCAGGGATTGAACATGCAACCTAGGTATGTGCCCTGATTAGGAATTGACTCCACAACATTTTGGGTGTAAGGGACAACAGCTTCAACCAACTGAGCCACAACAGCCAGGGTTAGGTTACACATCTTGAGTAGGATATTCATTAAATGTAGGGATGTCAGAGGAGTATAGTTTAGGACCAAGAAGCCATTTCATAAGACAAAAGGTCTTATAACTAGGATTCTTTAGTCCAGAAAGGAGCATATTGAAGGGAGACCAGCTAGTTAGCTTTAAATATATGATTAATGCAATGTAGAAGAGAGAAATTTATTTTGTGATGCTGAGGGAAGAAATAAGACCAGTGAGTAGAAGTTACAGAAAGACAGATATTTAACTCAGGAAAAAATTAACAACCTGAGATTTCCAACAATGGCCCACAATGCCTAATGACGCCATATCTTTATCAGTGAAAGTATTAAGCAGAAAAAGCATAATCACCTGGCAAACAAATTACATAAAGAATTCTTCCATGTGTGGTGAGGGTAGTCTGGACATGCTTAGGGCCTTTTTCAAATCTATAATTCTATTAATATAGCTATGAAAACATATTTTCCCTACTAGAAAACTACCCAGAATTTCTGAATGACCAGGATGCAAAGAAAACATATTATGAAGACTGATCTTTTAGCAGTACTGATGTTCTTTAGAGAACCACTGTCCTATTTTTGAGGGTGTTAAGAGTTTTCACAAGTAGTACTTTTCAACCAGGTGACTTTTCAGAAATCCAGCTTTCCAAACCCAGCAGGCTTCATAGTAACTTTGGTGGTACATTTCCAAAGACACACTGTAAAATTGCCAAGGATTCTTTAATCAGCGTGGCTGCAACAGCCAAGCCACTTCCCATCTGCTCCCTACAGTATCCCTGGCTTTACACAGCTAATAATCAACTCTCTGACAGGTCACTGCAGAGATGTTTAACCCCAGGAGGTAGGGCCACTAACATGCTATCTGGAAATGAAACACACTGACCTCTTGCTCCCATGGCAGAGAAAGTACAGAATCAGGAAAACCTTATAGAGAACAGAAGGCACTTTCAACATGCAAGAGCCTCCTTAAATATTTTCCTCTCTTTTCTCCTTCTGCCTAATTGTACTCTACTTCTCTGTTTAGGACCACAATTCTCCAGACTCAGGAATTCCTTGTCAGTACCATTTGTGCCTTGTTCCTGCACCTGATCTCTCTGTGGGGACCAAGCTAGGTCATGACAATCATTCCCCATACCCTGTACCTGAACAACAGGAGTTCAAATTCCACTTTCTTCCCTGGAACTTGACTCAATCTCTCAGACTCCCAGTCCATAGACTGGTTTGCAATTACAGATTTCAGGGCATTAATTGCTTTTTTAGGGCACATGCCATAGATTGCACCACTCAAAAACGAGCAAGACCTCTCTTCAAGAGGTTCAGGAAGAGAAATAAAAAAGTCCTCATGTGAGGCCTCTGCCCCTGGCCAGAAGACATAAGCAGCAACTGACCTTACCTAAGTGTAAACACAGTACTTCGCTTTCCACCTAGATAGAGCTCTGTATCCATCCTAGAGGGCTTCAGAGAGAGGATCACTTTAACTGCCAATGACCCACAGATAATATGATCTAAGTAGCAAATTGTCCAATGTTATTCTACTGTAAATTTATCTGCTATCCCCTCTCCTTATGGGTTTTGAATCAATCTTCTTATGGGCTTTGACCTGGGCAAGCAACCACTGTGTATAATCTGCTTAGGAACACAAAGGATGGTTGTGAGGGTGATCTGTCTGGCTAGGTAGTTCCCTCCAAGAGCTCTATGTATGAAGAAAAAAATACTATACCAAATTCTAGGAATGTAGCATGGTGTAGGAAAAAGAGTACATAACTTAGAATCAAGAGATGTGATTTCTGGACTCAAATATCCATAGACGCTAGCCAGATTCTAGCCAAGTTGTTTCATTAAATATTAATTTTTTCATTATAAAATGGAAGGAGAATCCATCATGACTCTAAGCATATTATGTGGATGCAAATCTGAAAAATATAAAACAACTAAAAAATACAAGGTGACCCAAATATTCTGATAATGTTCTGGCATCTGAACTTAAAGAGGACTATTTCATAGTTATACCTTTATAAATTTATCTAAGGCATGTTTAAAAATAAAGAAAAAACATTAAAAAATATTTTTTAAAAATTAAATTACAGGTAGTACTGACATCCATTTGAGTTCCATGAAATAAAATGGCAATCCTTTCTTCTTCAACGAATTCAGTGCTCTGGGTTTTCCCTTTATGGCACTCCTACCTAGAGGTATGGCTCATAAAACACTCCACTACAGTGTCTGACAAAAAGACTCCATCTTGCTTCAAAACCCCTCAGTGACAAAATATTAATCTCAAGGCTCATAGTTTTAACATCTGGACTACCTCTTCACCAACTGTTCCAATCCACTAGGATGTTGACCCCACTGACAGGACAGGCCTTCAAATCTAAATTGTGAGAGTTTCATAGGGTTTGATGCCCCAGGGAACTGTCAATAAATAATAAATGGGATACAGCAAAGTTACTAGAAGAAAACCCTATCATCCCATCTTCCCTGAATTCCATATGCTACCTTGAATCACTTCGTACTTAGCCAACCTCAGGTGAGGCTAGTACAACATGTAAACCATCCTCAGTGATGCTGAGCTTACTCCGCTAAAAGAACAGGCATCTCCCTCCAGCTGCCATGCTTCATAGGAGCTTGCTAATCAATTCAATTTCCACCTAGGGCTCTAACGAGAAACAATCAACCTTCCTTTGGGTCTCTCCCTTAATTTATTACATTAATTACTGTAACAAAGGAACTGTGTCATCTCCTCAAGTGCCATAGCTCTCAGCTTATATCTCCAATGGGGATCAGATAAAGAATAGACTAACAGTGCCAATTTGAGAAGAGGGATACAATTCAACAGGGCTCATCTGACCATGTGTCACCTAAGGACATAGAGTGAAAGTGTAGCATTTCTCAGTCTCTGAGTGTTTATACGCTGCATCTCATGAATAGTTTTATAGCCCTCACAGGCTGCTGTTCTCAACGATTATGAGGCTTGACCTGTTTCATTTCACAGAAGAACTGACACTTCCATCAGACTTCCACCAGGACATAGCTATTCAACAGGGCTTAGGTTTAGAGCTTTGGTGTTTGTTGATACTGCTCTGTGCAGACATATATCCTACAACAGGCTAAGCAACATATTGAATATGTAAATAATTCAATCCCAACCCTATAAGGATTCATTTGGTGGAACTAGTCCACAGAGAAAACCCCTACCAAGGTCTATGTGTAAGTAGGCCAAGAAGCAGAAGGCCAAGATCATTTCAAGTAAACAATACAGAAATCCACCACTCCTTGTCTCCTAATAATGATGGCTATGTAGCCATTTATAATTTAGTTCTCATTTCCAGAGGTAAACTTCCTGTGTTAATGAGAAAGAAGTGATACCAACTTCTCAGAAAAAAGTGAATAGTGGTGATGGGTAGGAATCAGGAGATCTAAGGATGGGCCTTCCACACAGAATTGTGTCAAAGCTTTTCTGTATGTCAATCTCCTCATCTCTAAAACAGGGAATAATATGGGTCAAGTTCATAGGCATAAAGGAGAAAGAAAAACCTACGCATTTTTCAGGAAATACATGATTTACCTTCACCTTTTATTTTCTGGACCACACCTCCCTATCTAAATTTCTTACACAAGAGCTACTATCCTATAGTAACTCTAAAGAGCAAAGAAAACTTGTCTATCAAAAGATAACATCTACATTGTTGTACTAGCCATAAAAAATGGTGGAATCCACATGCCCATCCTTAAGAATATCTAAGCCATGTCTTCTTCTCCAGCCTTGCTTCATGGCCATACTCATGTCTGCTGCATCCCGCTCCCATCTTGCTGCCTTTATGGTCGTTATCTAACACTCTCTGTGCACATCCTACCTTTCAATGTGCGATGATTTGATTAATATTTGTTCCTACCAGTAGACTGTAAGCACCCTGCTTACCACTGTATCCTAAGAACAATGTTTGGATCAGTCTGCCCTCAGATATTCTGGTCAATAAATGAATGAATGAACACTGCTTTCCTCAATGCATAGAATCAAAACAGTACCTAGGCTGCCACTTCTCCCCGTTCTTACTTTGACTTGATTTGTCACTAATTATAAACTGTCTCAATTACCTGACAATCCTCAAAGTTACTAGAATAGAGTGTGGATTCCTCTCTCTAGAATAAAAGATGCAGATTCAGCCCTGACCAGTATGGCTCAGTTGGCTGGGTGTTACTCCACAAAGTGAAGGGTTGCTGGTTCAATTCACAGTCAGAGCACATGCCTGGGTTGCAGGTTCAGTCCCCGGTCAGTGCACCTATAAGAGGAAACCAATAGATGTTTCCTTCTCACATCAATGTTTCTCTCCCTCTTTCTCCCTTTTTCTCCCTCTCTCTAAAATAAATAAATAAAATCTTTAGAACAACAACAACAAAAGGATGCAGATTCAACAAAACAGTCCCCACATTTCTTAAAATGCCTAACTGCTCCTGACTATTCTCTTAGCCTTCAGTCTTATCCATGCACAGTTGCTTCCCAATATAGGGTTAGTCCACAAATCTGGTGGTCTGGACATAACCAACTCCTGAGAACCCTCATGTATATACTTAAATGTATTATAGGTCAGACTATCAGACTTAAACCATCCAGTCCTCACATTTTAAACACCTATGAATTAAAGGCAACGGAAGTCAGAAAAGTGGTCATGTCTGGGAGAGGGTTATTAACTGGGAAGGAGCATGAGGGAACTTTGTGGGATATAGGAAATGTTTTTATCTTGAACTGCACAGGGGTTATAAATATGGAAAAAGTGAGTTGTAAGATTACTATTAGTATACTTAATGCAATTTATTATCATATTATACTTCCAAAAATAAAATAAAATAGTAACTTTCTATGAATAAAAGAACTGCATTACTGGATCATGGTTCTAGTTCTAAAGCAGTATTTTATGTGATAATGGTAAAAGGGAATCATGCCATCGATCTTCTTAGGTTAGACTATTTAGGGGGATGGTAAGAAGGGAAAGAAAGGAAAAAAAGAAAGAAAAGGATGAAAGAACCTAACTACTTACTTACATATTACCCTAAGTTTAACTGTATTGTAAGACTTACAGATCTGTGGAGGAGACTGAAATAATTAATTAGTGATAGAAACAGTAAGAACAAACTATAAATAAATAAATAAATGAATGAATGAATGAGGTAACTACCCTTGGCTGGTGTTGCTCAGTGGATTGAGTGCCGGCCTGAGAACCAACGGGTCGCTAATTCGATTCCCAGTCAAGGCACATGCTGTGGGCCAGGTCCCCAGTAAGGGGCACGTGAGAAGCAACCACACATTAATGTTTCCCTCCCTCTCTTTCTCCTTCCTTTCCCCCTCTCTAAAAATAAATAAATAAAATCATCAAAAAAGAAAAATGAGGTTAATTAGTGATAGTAAATCCAGGGGGGAAAAAACAAAAGTTGTAACCCTGGCCAGTGTGGTTCAGTTGGTTGGATCACTGTCTGTAACAGAAAGGGTTTAACTCCCAATCAGGGCACACACCTAGGTTGTGGTTCAATCCCCAGTCTGGTGTGTACAATCCCCAGTCCCAGTGCCTACAGGAGCCAACCAATTGATGCTCCTCTCTTGCATCGATGTTGCTTTCTCTCCGTTTCTCCCTTTCTATAAGCAATGAGAGAATGTCCTCGGGTGAGGATAGGGAAAAAAAATTGTAGAGAAAAACATTACTGTATATTAAGTAGTTCAATAATAAACAATCCTTAACATGGTAATTACTGAACATCGATTAACTAAAAATTGTGCCCTGGCTGGTGTAGCTCAGTGGATTGAGCGCAGGCTGGGAACCAAAGGGTCCCGGTTTGATTCCCAGTTGGGGCACATGCCTGGGTTGCAGGCCAGGTCCCCAGTGAGGGCCACGTGAGAGGCAACCACACACTGATGTTTCTCTCCCTCTCTTTCTCCCTCCCTTCCCCTCTCTCTAAAAATAAATAAGTAAAATCTTTAAAAAAAAATTGTGACATAACTATATTAGGATGATTTGATAAGGGGAGGGCAATAGGAGAGCATATTATTATTTAGAAACATGGGAGTAAATACAAGAAAAAGACTAAAAAGTTTAAATTAGTTGACCTGGGAGTGAGACTTGGTGGTGACAAGGAGTATAAATAGTAGATTGCTGTTTCATTGAAAGCTGTAGTACTATTTGACTTTTAATATAAATTTCATGGGAAGAAAAAAATAAAAAAGTTATGTATATTAATTTGGTAAGTGAAACATTTTAAAATAATTTTATAAAAAGTTGAGGGTATACCAATGTTCCTTGACTTATGATGGGGGTTACATCCTGATAAACCCATCATAAGTTGCAAATACCAAAAAGTCAAAAATGCATTTAATATACCTAACCTACTAAAGTTAAGTTTTAGCCTAGCCTACCTTAAACATGCTTAGATCACTTATATTTGGGCAAAATCATCTCACTGCCACTGCCTAGCATCACAAGAGAATATTATATGGTTTGTTGCTAGCCCAGGAAATGATTAAAATTCAAAGTACAGTTTTTACTGAATGTTATCATTTGCAAACCATCATAAATTTTAAAAAATCATAGGCTGAATTATTGTTAAGTTGGGGACTGTCTGTATACCTCAAGATATCCCTTGCTTTCCTTAATAGGTTATTATAAAATGTATCAATTCAATAATTTTGAAGACCTTTGGGAGATGGGAGGAAGGGCAGCAGAAGTGAGGCAAGTGTGGCTATCTAGGGGCAACACAAGGGACCTCTGTGGTGGCAGAACTGTTCTGTTTCTTGACAGTGGTAATAAAATTGCACAAAACTAAATATTCTGATTCACAAATGGGTACAAGTAAAACTAGGGAGATTTGACTGAGATAGGTATATTGTATCAATGACAGTATCTGGTTATGATATTAACCTATAGTTCTGCAAGATGTTACCACTGGAGGAAATTGGGGAAAAGGTATAAGGGATCTCTCTGTGTTATTCTTATAACTGCATGAGACTCTACAATTATATCAAAATAAATAGTTTAATTTAAAAATCTTGACCATATTTTTAATTTCTACTACCTCTAGTATTTGCACATTTTATTTATTTACTATTGATAAAAATAACCCAATAATTAAGCTCAATTCATTTTTCACTTGAAAGGGTGTTCTCTATCCAATACAGAATCCTAAGAACTGGTAAGTCTTTATCTTCTTCTCTTTACTTGATAGAATTTGAGAATATTTCCTCTGTCTTTAAAAAACTGAAGATTATTTTTTACATGTCTTCATTAAAGTCTTCACCTCCTCTGGTCATCAGCTCTGATATGTATTTCTTGGGGATCAACAGAATACAGTTATTACAAACACAAAGTTTCGTTTTGTATAGAGGGGAGTTATTTTTAACTTTATGTAGTTCTGATTCTCTTTCTAATAATGCCAAGCATTTCCCTGGCAGCACACTGAGCTAATTTTTCTAGGAATAGTTTACCAAGATTCCTAGCCTCCTTTGGGGACTACAATTGTTAGATAGAAGTTAATCACACTAAGAAAGTGGTTTGAACTTTTCTGCTTTTTTAAAAAGTATTTTTTATTGATTATGCTATTAGAGTTTTCCAATTTTTCTCCCTTTATTCCCCCTCCACCTTGCCCCCCCAACCCTCCAGCACTCCTCCCCTTAGTTCACGTCCATGGGTTGTACATGTAAGTTCTTTGAGTTATCTGTTCCCCATACCACTTTTGACCTCTCCCCGTCTATTTTATACCTACTAATCATGCTTCTTCTTCCCTGTACCTTCCCCCCCATTCCTCCCCTCCCCCTCCCCACTGAAATCCCTCCATGTGATGTCCATTTCTCTGATTCTGTTCCTGTTCTAGTTGTTTGCTTAGTTTTTGTTTTCATTGTTTATCTTTTCTTTTAGGTTCATTTGTTGATAGTTGGGAGTTTATTGTCATTTTACTGTTCATATTTTTTATCTTTTTCTTAGATAGGTCCCTTTAACATTTCATATGATAATGATTTTCTGCTTCTTTTAAATGTAATACTTGTCTACACTGAAGTTAATCTATTTTTTTATCTCCCACACACAAGATATTCCTTCCATCCACCCACAACAGCCAAGATATCCTAAACTATACTCCAAAGAATTTGGGAACCTACTACCTGAAAGGGCTTAATATCATGGGGAAACCTAAATATGTCACTTATGGAAAATATTTTTTAAAGAATTTATTTATTTATTTTTAGAGAGTGGAAAAGGGAGGGAGACAGGAAGGGAGAGAAACACCAATCTGTTATCTCTCTCACGCCCCCAACTGGGGGACCTGGCCGCAACCCGGGCATATGCCCTGACCAGGAATCAAACTGGCAACCTTTTTGGTTTGGGGGACGACACCCAACCCACTAAGCCACGCCAGTCAGGACTAGAAAATATTTATTAGTGTCAAACAAGAAATAAGGGAAGTATCACTGCTTAAACTCTTGTACCTAGAAGAATTTATCAATATGGTTTTTGGAGGTAATGTCATAAGGAACCAGCACAGAGCAATGAGAAAAAAAAGCAAGGGAGGAAGTAGAAATGCTCAATTCTACTTTTTACTCTCCCCTATTCCTACGCATGTGTAACAATCTCTAGCAGGGGTGTCCAACCTTTTGACGTCTCTGGGTCACACTGTAAGAAGAGTTGTCTTGGTCTACACATTAAATACAATGTGACATGTAATAACAAAAAAATCTCATAATGTTTTAAGTAAATTTATGAGTTTGTGTTGGACCACATTCACAGCCATCCTGGGCTGCATGCAGCCTGCGGGGTGCAGGTCAGACACCCTTGCATCTAGGGCAAGTCATTGCACTTATTTGAACCTAAGTTATCTCACCAGTAAAAAGCTGAGATAACTAATATACCATAACACAGTATAGGAAATGGAGCAGCACTCCAACAGCAAACTCATTAATATCCCTACAGCAAAATGAGTATTTACTTGAAGTAGAACCAAAAAAACAATATAAATAGCTTCTTACTAGCTGAAGCCAGGTTGTGCCTACCTTACAAAAAAGGTTTGTTTTCAGAGCTTTTGTGTTTTAAAACTGCAGAGAAGGGACTGTGGAACTATTTATTAAGTGTTCACGGTCAGATGTTCAGTTTGCTAATACACAACAAAACATTTTGCCCATTGCATGACTGAAGTTTTTAAATAGCCTTTGGCCTGACTTCTCTAAGTCTTTTCAAACTAAACAATGTCGACTGGTAACAACTTTATCCATACAAAATTGTTAATAATTTGTCATATGACTTCTCCTTATGTAAATTCACCCATTGCCTTAGCCTCAATAAGTTATATGAATGGTACAAAGTCATCTCAATCTTTAATTTACATTTTACTAATTTTCCAATATAGTTTTTAGTCCTCCCACCCCCAAACCTTCTCTTTGAGAGAATTACACTTGAAATTTACACCAGTCTGAGGGTAGTGATTATGCTATTTACAACTTGAAGTGACATACAGGGCCTGGTCCAAATAACACCCCGTTTTAATGACAAAATCATAAGCATGTAATTCTGTAACATAATAATATCACACTCAAGCACACATATGACATTTTAGGTGAAATGTTCAAATTAAAACTACAAATTATTATACCTATATTATTATCCTACCAACCACACTCTAGCAGGCATTACTTCTGCCGGACCCTGTACTTTCACTAAGAATTCCATAGTTTATTCTTGAATTCTAAATTCTTGAATAAATTTTATTTCATCAAGTTTATTGATTTAATGAAGAAAAGCCTAGGCAGCTCTGACTGGTGTGACTTGGTGGTTTGGGCATCACCTAGGAAATTGAAAGGCTGCTAGTTCGATTTCCACTCAGGACACATGCCTGAGTTGTCAGCCAGGTCCCCAGTTGAGGGTATAAGAGGCAAATGATAGATGTTTCTCTCCCTCCCTTCCCCTCTCTCTAAAAATAAATAAATAAAATCTTGAAAAAGAAAGAAAGAAAAGCCTAGGCAGCTAGAAAAAAAATGTGAAAAAATGCACTGGAAATACTAAATAAATATTAACATTTCTGGGATAATTCCTGGGAGTTCTTTGTATCTTTCTGTACTTTCTGTGCTTTTAATAAGATTAACCCATGTTCTAATGGGGGGGGCATTACATCTAACATCATTTGACCTGGAAGTCTCTTTAATCTGCTTGGTGGGGGAGGGGAGCATACATTTGAATTAACAGCTGCTGGCTTTAAAGTTCACGATATCAGTAATATATTCCTGTACCACTTAAACACATGTAGTGGGAACGTTGGACTTCACATTTGATATACAGCAAATCCAGAGAAAAGCCTTGTGAAATCTGCCTCAAAGCTCACCTAACATAAGAACCACATCTGCCTAGAAGTAACAGATTTCTTTTAGCATGGACTAGAGTTCATGAAGAACCTTATTCTAGCCCTGGCCAGGCTGCTCAGTTGCTTAGAGCATCATCCCATTAGACCGAGATTGCTGGTTCAATCCCTGGTCAGGGCACATACAAGAAGCAACCAATGAATGCATAAGCAAGTGGAACAACAAATCGATGGTTTTCACTCTCTCTCCCTTCCCCTCTCTAAAATCAATAGTAATAATAATAGAACCTTATTCTAAAATTAGATAGGAAAAAGAACACATTTTTACAGAATGGCAAATAGGTCTCTCTCCTTGTGCACTGCCAACTGCACAAGCAGATGAGATAAGTAAAAATAGCATGTACAGGTACACTGCACCTCAGAGACATCAAACAGCATTCAGCATTAACAGGCTGAGAGCTTGATATCCACGAGCTACATTCTACATAACTCAGGACAGAAAAAAGACATTCCATCACTTGTATATTAGGTTGAAATTTTAGCTTGAAGTCAATTACCAAAACGGCAGTCTGACTTAGAAATTTCTGTTTCCTATCAGCTTCATATAAGAAAAAAAGGAAAGAAGTAACAGGAAAAATAATGAAGAATTAGAAGGGTGAACAAAAGGCAAGCAAGAAAATTATAAGAAAATTCACAATACACAAGTCAGACGAGAGCACCTAAACATCATTAAGACATCTTCATCCTCCAGCTAATGATTTAGGTACTAAGACTTCCAGAACATATCTAGCTAAGTGTTGAGAGGAAGTAAAAAAAAAATACCACAAACCTGAAAATTCAATTCTAAGCTGAGAGCAGAGTGCATGCTTCTTAAAACCTTATTTTTAAAGAGCTACCCAAACATAGTTGCTGAGGCCTCACTAGAAAGAGGTAAGGTCATGACATTGGGCCTTTTCCATCGAGAAAGAAGAAAACCCAGAGGCCCAACTCACACATTACTCTAGGTAACCAAGGCCCAGTTAATAGTAGGGTAAATCCCACCCCTCAGGGAAATGGCTACAAGGCTTCCAGTTCCACCCTTGGTGTCTTCCAGACAAGACTGACTGCAATTTTCACCATGATTAACTTCCAGGAATGCCAGCCAAAGCAACACCCAGGAGAAAAGAACATTAACGAGTGCTATTCCCCCTCAATGTCAGTTGAACTCTTTGGAACAACTGCAGCCTCTGCCTCTTTCTGTCTGCTGGGCAGAAGAGCATTCAGCAAACTTGGAGAAGTACCTAACAATCCAGTAACACGCCAGCACCATATTTCTCAAAGAGGCCTACTCTGACCACCTTACTTAAAGCTGTAAACTCCCCACCTTCCCATCTATCCCCCCTCCACACTCCTAATCCCCCTACTCTGCTTTATTTTTCCCTCGTAATTTATCACCCTTTAAATATTATACGAGGTCTGTCCAGAAGGTATCCAGCCATGTAATATGAAAAATAGAGACATTTATTGAAGATACAAGAAACACTGTACACAGGACAATGACGTCTCAGTCCCCTTTAAAGTAGGCACCTTGGGACCTACTACAGGACAGCCAATCGCCATCAGCTGTCCTGTAGTATTTTCCTGAATATCATTGACAGTCTGAAATCTCTTCCCTTTCAAAGGTAATTTTAGTTTTGGGAAAAGCCAGAAGTCGTAAGCTATAATCTGGGCTATAGCGGGGCTGAGTCACCTGGGTGATTTGATGTTTTGCCAAAAAACTCTGCACGGGACGTGATGCATGAGCGGGAGTGTTGTCGTGATGAAGCTGCCAATCATCAGTTGCCCACAGCTACGGCTTTCTGAATCATCCGAATAGTTTCTGCAGAGGAATGTTCAAGCTAAAAGCAAAATTCAATGCAGATTCCTTGCTCTACTCGCTCAATCATTTTGAATGTGACAGCCACACAGTACACATACTCACTCAACAGCGTCTACCGCCCCTCTGACTAGTAAAGTGAAATCAGCATTGTTCACACATGCACATTCTAGTCCACTGTCCTTGGCTGCCAGGTTACATAGATGATATTGTGCAAATCGTTCTCGTTATATTAACAATGGCTGGACTTTTTCTGGACAGACCTCATAAAATCATTTATTATGCTTATTTCTGTTTCCTTCTGTTAAAAGATAAGATACATGAGGTTGGGACTTTTTTTGTCTATTTTGTTCACTGATAGATTTTAAGTAGCTAGAACAGGACTTCATACTTTGTAGGAATCCAATAAATATGGAATAAAAGAAGTAAATTAAAAAATACTAAACTACCTCCCAGAGACCCAACAATGGCTTTATATCCCTCTAACAGAACCAGTCTGGTTCCCATGACTGACCTACAGTGTCTCTACCAGCCACACACCACCCTTCGCCCCCACCCCCAAGTCTTCAATCACGGAGGATATATGAAACCACAGTGCTGATGTAACAGTAAAGGCACCAAATGCTTGTCCCTGAGTCTGAAGGAATTCTGAAGGCTTTCATAGTCTGTCTTGTTCCTACGTTACTCAGTTTGGAATAAAATGTGTAGAACAGAAGTTACCTTAGCATAAAAGAAAGCCTGAAAAAAAAAATCACAAGTTTCTCCTGTCAAAAATTAAATTCCAATTCAATTCAGCAAGCATTAATTAAACATGAAGTTATATTCAAAGCATTCAGCTAGAAGCCATGAGAACAGAGGAGACACAGGTCTCCTATGGAGTTAGAATGAGGGAGGAAAAATATATTCGCAAATAATTATAATTACTTAACTGTAATTAAAGACAACGTGTGATAAAGTGCTATATAACAGAGATCCTAGCAAAGAGTTAAAAGAGATACAGAGGAAGATGAAAGAGATAGTTTGGTGGGAAGAAGAGAGTTAAGAAAGGCTTCAAGAAGGAGATGGCGTTCCTTGCTACATACTCTTCTAGAACCAAATTCTTTCCTTTGAGAGTACTGTAGTTCATAATTGTATGTTCATTACTTGATTGTTGGTCTCCCTCACTAGAATTTTAAGTCCTGAAAGGAAAGAGACCATGTCTGGCCTGGCATACAAGTGCTCAATAAATAGTAGATAAATGAATAAATAAAAATCATAGTAACACTGCAGCATTCAGTAGTATGGAATACAGAAAGAAGCATTAACCATGAGGTTATTACAGTAATATACACAGATGAAAGCCTAAACTAAGTGAGTCAAATGAACAAGTGGCAAGATGTCCAGAATAATCCAAATGTAATGAATGATTAGATAAGGTGGTGAGACACAAAATAGACCAAATGTAAGCCAAAGTTTTGTGACATGGCAACTGGAAGAAGCTATAATGCTTAGGGGAGAAAAGGGTAGGTAGGTTTCAGAAATGATGGACTGGAGGTGCTGTTGAAAAAAAATACCAAGGAAAAAAATTTCTCCCTTCACTGCACACCTTTCGGATTCATTTATCCCATAAGGTCCACAATTCCAATTTATCTTCCTATACTTCTATTTCCTTGTTAAAAAATTTATTGTATTTTTAGACAGAGGGCAAGGGAGGGAGAAAGAGAGGGAGAGAAACATCTACGTGTGGTTGCCTCTTGCATGCCCCCTACTGGGGGTCTGGCCTGCAACCCAGGCATGTGCCCTGACTAGGAATTGAACCGGCAACCCTTTAGTTCACAGGCTAGTGCTCAATCCACTGAGCCACACCAGCCAGGGCCTATAGTTCTATTTCTGGTATCATTCTTTAAGACTCTAGTTTAGAAGTATCAGTTCAAGAACAAAGTCAACTGCTGCGTTTCACACCAAACCTCGGAATTTGTAACTAAAGTATACAAGGTACATACTTAAACATTCACTTGTGCTCATGTGAACGAAAGTTCATCCCAACCAGACCCAAAGTGCTTCACCTGGGAATGTTGCTAGGTATATTGCTGGCATACTGGCTGCACTCTGTATGTAGTATAGAGCACCTTGGCCAGTAGCTCAGTTGGATAGAACATTGTCCTAAAACACCAAGGTTGCAGGTTTGATCTCTTGTTAGGGCACATACAACAAGCAATCAACGAATGTATGAATAACACAATTGATGTTTCTCTCTCTTCAAATCAATAAATAAAAATTTAAAAAAAAAAAAAATAGAGCAGACACTGCCGCCTTCCTCTGCAAATACTGACTTCCAGCCTAAGAAACTAGTTACCAGCATGCAGCATGGTATCAGCATGCAATGTGGTCTAAATGCTAGGATATGGATTTTATTCAGGGCATGGTTTGATCTCTAAAGGTTGTATGGCACCTACTCTGGCCACTTTCCAATTCAATACCCTAGGTTTCACTTGCCACATTTAAAAAAAAACCTACCTACATAAACTACTTATATTTCTAATATAAATCTTTCTAAAATCTCACACTCAAGTGCAGCACTTCCCAATAACCTTTAGATTACCTGAAAATTAGTAACATGCTACAGATGGTTGGGAATAAAGCAAAGTACTCCCAGGACTTTTTGTGAGTCCAAAACAAATCATAGTTCTGCCCACCAAATTTTCCTATTACAGACTGATAGATGTTTCAAGCACAAATTTAAAAACAGTGAATGTTTCTTCCAATGTTCAAAAGTAGATTAAACATGTGATTGTACTATGTTAACAAACAAAAAGACTAAAAGACTGTCATCTTCCTCTTAACATTCAATATATAGCTGCTTTGGAAGTCCCAAATCCAAGTATTAATTAGGAAATGCTGATAAAAATCCTAACTTAGGGAATTAACTTGCTTATGTATTTTACTCCTTTAAACTGCTTGAAAACAAAGATCTCCTACACTACTGTCAACTTCAGAGTTCCCGCAGTAACCAGCTTTCAAACCTTCAGTCCCTTTTACCAGGTATTTCAGAGATCCTCCTTGTTAGTCATACCAAACGTCACCAATTTAGGATTTACAGCATTAAAATAACAATTTTATTTTCTAAACAAAACACAGTTAGCAACTCATATATTCAATCCCAAGAAGAAAGCAGGTTTTCCACTGACTGGTCAAAAAGGGACAAATGCTCAACCCAGCTCCACGACCAGTCCCGTCTGGTTCAAAGATTTGATATGACATTTGAGACCTTAGATCCCTCACTGAACACACAATGTGAATACACATTACTTTTGGGTATTGGCCAAATCCTTCCAGGTATGATTTCCTTCTTACAAGCTGAGGTTGGTTTTCTGCAGATTTCTGATTCCCATTGTTATGGCTTGGGCAGACTATAAAGATATATACAAGCTGGTGAACCTGCAGAATGAGGGTACAAGACCCCTCGAAAGAAAATGGCCTAGTTAAAAAAAAGCACAGCATAAGCTTTACAAACATATGAAAGAGGAGTGAGAGTCAAGCCCCAGAAAACTGAGGCTGCACTTACAAGCCCTTCTGAATACTGACTATATTTTTGACACAGTAATGATAAACTGCTCACTTCTATCACTTTCCAGTCAGTGGGAAGCCTGCTTTCCTCCCAACCTTGATATCATAAAATTCTACAGTTAAGTGAAACCTTAGAGATGATCTTGTCTAATGTGGCCATTTTGCAGATAAGAACAGTGAAAACAGGTGTAACTAGCACAAGGTCACACAGCTAGAGACACAGTAGTGATGATAACCTAGGTTTTATGACTCCTCATTCTATCAAAAGCAAAGAAAACATATAATACTATTAAATCAGACAATAACTTAATTGTAACTGTAATTAAGCCACACAAAAATAAAATTCATCCACATAAAGAGAACAAAGCATTAGACCAGGCAGTACCCCAAATTAAACAGAAGGAAGCAACATTTGTTCATACAGTACAGGGCTTTCTTAAGGGCACAACCTCACACATGTTTTCTAAGCCATTTCATTAACTACCACCTTCAAGATGTGCATCTTGTGCTTCATCAAATGCATCTCCTTATGGCAAAGGTGTGAAAAGTAATAACTTCTGCCATAGAAAACTGATGATGCAAAAGAAACCCACAAATGTGTTGCCAACAATAATGAAGAAAGGAATGAAGGTGAAGGGGTAGATGTTGCTGGGAGCAAGTAATCCTGAAAATGGGATAAGAATAAAAATCCAAGAGAGCAAAGTTAGCCAGACACTAATGACCAGGGAGCACAATAAAAAGAAGGCAGTTTGAGAGCTGCCTGGCATCAGAGAGCTCTCACCTACAAAAGAAAGAAGGGAAAAATTCTCACAGAGACAAGAGAAAGATTGTAGGTTTGCTCCTGAGTGATGGACTAGATATGACCTAATAGGTATTTGCCATCTCTTATTTCTGGGACTCTGATCCAAGAACAAACAGCAAGAAAACCATGAAAAATCAGCCCTGTTGGATCTGGAGTTCTGCCCTGACAAGATATAAAGCTCATTCATAGATCTGACTGTGCTCATGAGACTGCAGTTCAACTCCTGCTGCTAGAGCAAGGGGAGGGGGAAGGAAGATAGAAAGGGGTGAGTGGGAAGGCGGTGGAAGATCTGGGTTGTGACTATAATAGCTACAGTAATTAGAGTGTTTCCAAGCTGCTAGAGAGAAGTCTTCAGAGCAGAGAACTAGGATGGGCGGTGGGGGAGGAAAAAAGCATGAGAAAGCAAACTACTGAGAATACTAGGAAAGTACACGGTGCTTTGTGAACTACTTAAAACAAACAACTGTGATGGCTTCATATGGGGAAATAAAGAAGTTTATATTTTTTCCCAGAAGTAAACACTAAACAAACAATTGCTGGGCTCCCACTTAAAGCTAGATTACAGACTAGGTTTAAGCAGATTCTTCCCAATGTTCCTGTCTCTACTGTGGTCCACTGGCCCCAGCCTCAGTCACATCGTTTGCCTCCCCTCCTCCCAAATCAATCAATCTACCTATCTACCTACCCAGCTCCCTACCTGTCTATATCTCTGTCTCTCTCTCTCGGACATATAGGTAAGAGCCTTTACTCCACTTGGAAAAGGGATTTCTGAACTCTAAAACAGTTAACATGACTTTTTTTCTTCAATCAACTGTTAATTAATACCCCATGAATTCATTATACACATATACACACACACACACACATATAGATAGTATGTGTGTGTGCGCGCGCATGTTTCAATAGAAGAAGCACACAACCTGTCAGCCTAATACAGCAAATAACTGGAAGGCGCTTAAAAAGTCAGAAAATAAACACTAAGTTACTTGCTTATAAAATTTAGGCTCTATGGTACTGTCTACTCTAGTGGAATGACCATGTGAAAGAAAATCACGTTAACAAAAAATGATAACCTTTAAGAAAAATCTGGGAATTTGCAGAAAACATCAAAATAGAAAGTCTTTCTCCAAGTTACAGAAAATTCTAAACTTGTTTTAAAGATAAATATTTAGTGGAGATATTTCCTTAACATGATTTTGTCCTCTGGTGATGATTTGATTCTAACAAGTGATGTTAATCACAATGCCAGAGTTTAAAAGAGTTATTAAGGTATTGGGAGAAACTAAAAAGGAAATAAAACAAACGGAAGAGATGTAAATTTCATGTAGACATATTCATAAAGTAAAAACACATGCCTATTTCTTGAATAAGGCATGTCAGATAGACCTAATACAAAAAGTCAATTACCTCCTTTGCCCAAAACCTGATGGGTATCTTCCCAGTAGGCTACATCTTTTTCACCACACTGAAAGCAAAGAATTTTCTCCTTCCCATTTCCCTCTAATAAACAAATACTAGAAACACTGAATTACCACTATTTCCTTCCCATTCATAGGGCATAAAGCCAGAACTCACAGGAATACAATAGGGCTCTATAAGACCACGTCTAAGGCAAGCTACTCAGTAATCTAAAAGAAACAAAGAAAAAAAGAAATCTCTTTTCTCTATTCCATTATCATCTCACTAACAAACCAGTATCAGGCATTAAGAAATGTGAAACAAAGAGCAATTTCACACATATGAACTGAACCTAAACCACGAAAGACCAAGTATTTTCTTGTCACTGTGGCATGTGATTCTTTAACCACCTGCTCAATAATCCCTCTTCAGCTGCACAGCTGCTGCCAATTTCACATGCCCAGCTAGGCAGGTGCTTTGGTGAATTACCTGTTCCCTAGTGAGAAGAGTCCTTCACTGACACTTAGTGGGCCCAGAATCTGCCAATCAGCCATCACCTTATCTTCATTTTGTCCGTAACAGCCAACTTTTATGAGACATCATGAAGGCATATTTTGCACACTATGTGATTTTTGTATTTTGTGGGGTTTTGTTGTTGCTGTTTTTTTAAAGAAAACTGAATTTTAAAAATCAAGTAGCAGTGCCCTGGCTGGTGGGGCTCAGTGGATTGAGCGCCGGTCTGCAAAGCTAAAGGTCGATGGTTCGATTCCTATTCAGGGCACATGCCTGGGTTGCAGGCCAGGTCCCCAGTTGGGGGCGTTTGAGAGGCAACTGACTGATGTATCTCTCACACACTGATGTTTCTCTCCCTCTCTTTCTCTCCCTTACCCTCCATCTAAAAGTAAATAAAGAAAATCTTTTTAAAAAATCAAGCAGAAGTGAGAATTCAGCTGCTGAAAAGAAAACTTGCCACACAACATAAGGGTGCCTTATCTCACAGTGACCCCATCTGTCTGTCAGTATTCCCATCCATAACCAATTTTCCACAATTGCTTAGCTACCACCTTTGGAGATGGAGAAAGAGGGAGTAGAAGGTGCTAGGATATCTGGCAGTAATAAGAGAGAGCGAGCAGGGCAAGAACTTCTGGAGACCATACATCATTCCTATACTTCGTAAATCTCCATGGCTGAGTCCAGGCAGTGGAGTTCCCAGTCAAATAAATAAGGAGTGGCACTTCTACTTGACAGAGCAATCAGCAAACCCCTCAACAAATTATCCTGTTCCAGTCATTTAGTTGCTATATGCTAATTGCAACATAATTACTACCAGGAGCCAAAATTATGCTTCCATATCCTCACACATAAAAAAGCACAAATCTGTCCAGCTATCTAGACTTCTCACAGGGAAACATTTTCTACCAAGATACTGGGGTGGGGAGTGGTGGAATCCAAAGTGCTGTCTGAAGGATAATCACAATCAGAAGACTCATGACACTCCTTGTGGCAAGGGCCCAAATTTGAAACCACTATATCTAATCAGGGCAAATTATTCTAAGGCTTCTGCCTTCACTGTCACCTGACAGGATTCAGAAAAGAATGCCAACAGCCCAAGAGCAAAAAGCTTTGGATTCGGTTTAGCTGAGGCTTCACTCAGAGACCTAGGACATATACTAGCTAGAAGTAGTCAAAAGACAGACAACCCCTCCAGTAAGAACTTAAAAGAGTTGTCATTAGGAAATACAAAGGTCAGAACAACTTCCTAACAGAGCCCAACACCTAAGCTGCACGCCATCATTTTGAAGGACTCATTGAAATAAAGTAATAAGGGAGGCAACATAGATTCAGCACCTCAGAGAGACTTACCAAAACCAAAGGCTAAAGTTTCTATTCAACAACACTCTATGTGAAATGGTTGGCTACTGTGTACGACTGCTCTCTCAAAACATTCCTATCTCTTTAAAAACAAAAGTTTTCTTTAATGTCCTAAATTAAAACCTCATTTCTAACAACAAATATTTTTTTTACCTAATGGTATTTTGGACATTTCTATGAGACATATGCAGGCAAAGGATTCCTTCTAGCTTGTTCTCATCTTCCACTCATTAATAATAACTCTCAAGCTCTTGAAAGATTTTTTTTTTAATGTTCATCTCTTTGGCACATTTCTCCTTAATAGAGACAGATATGGACTTTCTGCACAATAAGCATATCATCTTTCATCAGAATTAAAATAAAGATTAAAAGGAAAGTTGTTTTGTTTCTACAGCCCTTGACCAGATAGGCAAATTCTGTGGCTTTTTGTTGTGCAATTACTACTGACGAGGAAGTCACCACTAAAAAAGTACTGGATCCTTGACTGCCTACATTAACCCTGTACAGCTTTTTAGTGCTATTCCTAAACAAATACACACAAATCATTTATGAATGTCCCATCCCCATAAAAAGAATTAAATATGATGGTTCAAACAAGAGTAGAAACCTTCCCTTGGAGGTCTGACATAAATACCAGGGTTGAGTCTCCCAGACACTATTCCTCCACAACTTAGTACAGGCTAGCTAAAGAGGCAGGCACAACATGGCTGGCATCCCCTATTCTTCTGAAAAATGTGTGCCAATGAGCTCTGCATTGTTCCTCACTCAAAAAGAAGAGCCTTTCTGTCTGGCCTCCTCCAATGGCAAGCCCCAGTCTGGAAAAGGAAGAAAATGGCACTGAGGAGCCTGGGAGATGGAGCATATCCAAAGCTCTCAGACAAGACTTGAACCTATGACCTTCACTGTGTACACAATAGGCGGGTGAGAGGGACCGGTTTATCTCTGCAGCAGCAGTTCTCAGCCCTGGGGTAGCACTCCCGATAAAATGACACGACTATTGTGTGTGGCAGCAGAACAGTCATCTCACAACGGCCTAAACCAGCACTCCCTCCCCCAAGACAAAGCAGCAGGGGTGAAATTAACTCAAGGCTGCAGAGCAAAGCCTAATACAGAAAAGAGAGGCCTGTGGGGGACTGGGGACTCTACTCAACCCCTGGGGCTCTGGACACATGGCTGGAAACAGACAGGCTTTCTCCCCCATCTTCCCTACTCTCATTTTAGGTAGGAAGCTGTTTCTTGGAGAATTCAATCATCTGTGAATTGTTCAGAAATATTCTCCCTGAAGGGCTCTGATCTCTCCACCCTGTGTGAGCCTAATTCCTAGAAGCTGAAATGACTGTTTGCTGCTGCCTGTTTCACAAACACACATTAATTGGTCAGATGTGTCTCCTCCTCCTCAACCCCAGAGGGAGGAAGGAGAATCTGAGCAAAGCACAGAGATGATCCAACCGTAATTACACATAAAGGGAAAAGAGGGCAGCATGGGTTTCCCAAACAGGACAGGGTCACAAACACACCCGGGGGGGTACAAGGACAGCATTAAGGGCCAGGCCCAAGAATCCCTCCATCTTGAAGAAAAGGACAGGGGTAAATATGACCTGAAGACTAGAAGAAGCACACACCCACAACCTACTTACTGCACAGTCCCAGCTACCTTGCTCCCCCATCCTGGGCCACGCACACGTCCTGCTCCCAACCCTTAGCTGGGAACCCCTCTAACTCCCTGACTAGCCCCAGTTTCCATGGGCCCCCTCAAGATAACCAGACTGGCCTCAAACTCTCTGGCCTGTCCCCACAACCTGGCCAGACCCAAATTCCCTCTCGGGCACCCCTACCCTCACCCTGAATCGGCCCCAGCCGAGCTTTGAACTTCACCCCACCTCCCTAGACGCCCCCTCCCCCACCCACGCAACGACCCCCCCTCCTGCCCCCCATACACACCTTCCCCCACGCTCCGCCCCGGCCCC
>PVJI01007604.1:0-77112 GCA_004026765.1 Micronycteris hirsuta
CTCCCCTGCTCCCACCGTCCCGGTCCTTGGTTTTGCCCATGTGTCCTTTGTAATTGTTTCTGAACACCCCCCCCCATTATCCCCTCCCACCTCCCCTCTGGTTTACTGTCAGAGTGTTCTTAATTTCAGTGTCTCTGGTTATATTTTGCTTGCTTAATTCTCAACAGTCTTATTCAACATGTTATCATATTTAGTTGCCTGAGGATTCAATTTGCAAGGCTGTCCCTGGTATAAACTGCTAAAAAGTAAATAAGGCAAAGCCAAGTTCAGATTCTTTTGTGGTGGAGTTGGATTATTAGAAAACCTGTCACGAGACTTTACAGAGCAAGGGCTGTCGTCAGTGACTGAAAATTTCAGTGCGTACTTTTGGAACATTTGAGTGGATTTAAAGTTGCCTCTTGGGGAAAAACTTGAGACTTTGCTCTAAGTAGCTCCTAAGTCATGGGGCACCGATAAGAGAGCCCTCTACTTCGGTAGAAATATCTGACTGAGTGTCTGCTAATTTCAACACCCGTGTCATCTCTGGGACTGTTTCTATTCACTTTTTTTCTCTTTGACATTACTTTTTTGTTTGTTTGTTTGTTTCACTTGTCCTGCAATTTTTATTGTATTCTGGGCATTATGAACATTATATTGTTGAGAATATGGGTTTTCTTGCCTTTTATTCAGATAATAATAAGAGTTTACTTTTTTTAAATTCTTATTTTTTTAAAAATCAACTTCATTGGCCTGGCTGGTGTAGCTCAGTGGATTGAGCGCGGGCTGGGAACCAAGCGGTCCCAGGTTCGATTCCCAGTCAGGGCACATGCCTGGGTTGCAGGCCAGGTCCCCATGAGGGCCATGTGAGAGGCAACCATACATTGCTGTTTCTCTCCCTCCCTTCCCCTCTCTCTAAAAATAAACAAAACTAAAATCTTAAAAAAAAAAGTTTACATTATATTTTAAAAATCAAGTTCATTGGGATGACATTGGTTAATAGGATTGTGTCAGTTTCAAGTGTACATTTCTGTGGTGCATGGTCTGTGTATTGCACTGCGTGCCCACCTCCCGCAGTCAAAACTCACCCTCAGTCTCCCTGCATTTGGCCCCTGTACCCTTCAGTGCCCCACCTCCCTTCCCGCCGGGAACCACCCTGCTGTTGTCTGTGTTTGTGTTTCTGTCTTAGGTTCTCTGCAGACTCTTGAGTTTTGTTCTGTAAGAGAGTTAACCTACTGGAGAAGCAGGTTAGTCGTGTGCAGGCTTATTTTTAGACTTTTTAAGGGCAGGTCTAAAGTAATGCTTATCCTATAACTAGAGTAGTAAGTTTTTGTATCTGTATCTATTTTGTCCTGACAGCAGACACGAGGGCTCTGGATTGGAGGCAGACTGGCTCTCTGCAGATCCGGCCTTGGTTTCCCTCGCTTCGTTTTCCCCAGGGGGTTGTCTGGTGAGGGCACATGTCACCCTGCAAGGACAGGATGGGGCATTTCTGGTACATGGAGGAATTCAGAATGACTAATCTTGGAGTTTAAAAGGGAGCTGCTTGCACAATTGAACATCTTCCCCTCTAGAGAAGAAGAGAGGAGGGAACAGCGGAGGAGGGCGAGAGAGAGATGAAATTATCCTTTGGAATGTAAACAAATGGCTCCAGGTTTATTACCTTTTGACATGCAAACACATAGCTCTGCGAGATAAATGTCTGTATCATTCCAGAAGACTCTATGTCATCGCCATTTAGTCAGATGCCATTTTCCTTGCTCAGAAAGCCTGGGTCATGCAGAGACATGAATGTCTTCACCCTGTTGGCAGACGCAGAGCAGCCCTGCCCCGAGAGCATCACCTTTCTGGGCCTCAGCCGTCTAACCCGGAGTTCGTGAGGTCTCTTCCCTGGAACTCCTGGGAACACCAGCTCCAGCGCCTGTTCATCCTGCGGCCCCTCAGTAGTCATGCTGCGCTGGGCTCCCTGGAGTCTCACCCCCTGTTGCTGCATCCTGACATTCAGCCAGATGCATAGGACACCCAAGTGCAGGTTTCTGGAGTTTCTCCTCTGCACAGCTCCCTCCGCAGACCCCACCTCAGACCCTCGTTTCCTCCACACAGTGAGAGCCCTGCTCCCTTTCGGACCCCACCTCCCGGCGCTGAGATCTGGAGAGGGCCCGTTTCAGAGCCGTCCCGTGTGGGAGGGTGCGTCTGGTACGCTTCCCGAACCGGAGGTGCAGTTCCTTCAACTAGCTTTCCAAATTGCTGTTATACGTCATCTCTGCCATCTCCTTGTCTGGTACTTAAAGAATATGAATTTCCTTTAAAGTCTACAATACTGCATTCTTGTATCTGAGAGCCAGCGATTTCAGCTAACCTTGAATTGGTAAATCTACAGTTTCTGTCCAAATCCATCCTAATATTTAAAATAAACAGTTTAGAAATGGGCTAACACTTGTTCTTTAGAGTCCTTAAACTTTACTCCAGTATTACATTATTTGTCCAGAAAACTTCATGCTTTATCTTTATTACTTTATCTCTTATAGAAATACCTTCAAAAAATTTGATTTAATATGTTCTAATCTTTATTGAAGAGGTTGAAGAAATAATTAATTAAACTGGAAAACTCTGGCTACTGAAAGATACTGTAATTGAGCACATATTTTGTTATTTGTCAGAGGGAAAAGGATTAAATTATCAGTATCCTTTTTCATATGCACACAATAAATGTGTCTGCATAGACTCAGTTTTGAGTCCATGGTCAAGATTGAAAGATTGTATTATTCTCAAAAGGAAAATACTTTTTTCTGTTTGTGATAGAAAAATACGTGTAATCTAAAAACTGTTAAATCATTTAGGGATAACTGTCTAAGGATTATATGTCTATAGAAGCCACTGAGTTTTGATGTTTGAGGAGGTGATTGATAATCATACCCTTTCTCTTCTGCTCTAATTTTTTATTCAGTTGAAAGATACAGGCTGAGAACTGTAATTCAACAACAATAAAGTAATAAAAACAGAGACAGAAATCAGACAAATGGAATACAGAATAGAACACGGTTTAGAAATGCACCTACAATCAGGCTTTCTAGCATGTTTCTCCTTAACTGGACTTTCGGCTGATGGGCGGAGGAGTCGGAAAACTGAGAGCTGCGTCTCTGCGAGGAGTGGGGCTGAAGCGAACGCCCCCGCCCTGGCGGGGCGCCGGTGGCCGGAAAGATGAACAGTGCCTGGGATCACTATGCTGCGCGTCTCCTTTTGGAATTACTGTCCAGGAATTGTGTGCGCGTGTGTAAATGGATCATTAGATGGGTTGAATTAGTTACTTTCTCCATACTAATTTTTAGCATTAAAGATGACATTTTAAAGGGATAAAACTTGGTCAAGAAGGAAAATTATTGCCTGATCTAAAAAGTCACTAGACTTTTAACCAGGCCTTGGTTGAAAGAGGAGGCTTATTCCCCTTGAAAAACTCTTGCTTAAATCCAGGTGAGGAAGTTAGGAGTTGGGATTCTCTGTCAGTCAGGAGGATGCTTCTGGATTATTGTCCCAAAGGGAAGTGAATCAGGGAGACTTTCTTGTCCTGGGCACATGGAAAGATACTACAGCGCCTTAATGATACACTTCCAAGATATTTTACAGTGTAGTTCAAAACTGTTGACTAGTCTCTGGAAATTGTTTTTTTGATGAAATTTCCTTCCTTTGTCTTTAAAGAAATTGACAATGTCATTTGTAGTTGCCATGTTGGAGACCATAGTGTTTAGGTTAGGACTATCCCGGGAAGTGCTGAATAAATCTGTAAACCAGATTAATAATATTTTTCTTTGGTTCCTTTAATCCTGTCTTTGGGGTTTGTTTTCTGTACTTCAGGGGCATTGGCTCGTGATTCTCCATAATGACCAGCGTGAGGGATCATGCTGTGTGACGTCAACACGAAGGGCTGACTCTCGGGTATTCGGAGGGTGGTAGCGAGTCACTGATCCTCCTCCTTCACATCCCTGACCACTTCATTAAAATATCTTCTCCATCTCCTTCCTGTGAAGGATTAAAAATGTCTTTCCAGTTCATTGTGGAAGAGCATTGATTATGCACCTTCGTATGTCAAACACCAGTGACACCATTGTGGGAGTGAAAAATAAACAGCTTCTGTTTTCTTTGAGTGTGTAATCTAGTGACACACACAGACATGAGTGACAGAAACATGAAACAGGCCAAACTGTGGCTTGTAGGAAAGCCACCAGCCCTTAGAATCACAGTCTGGCAGCTTAGCTGCTCTGAAAGAAGAGCACTTCTCTCTGCTGACCCCGGCAGAAAGTTCCTGAAGAGCCTTGATAACCGAAATTGTGACCCTGGACCAGCAGCATCGGCGTCACAGGGACCTTATTAGAAATGCAGAATCTCAGGCCTGCCCTCTCCCCACCAGGTGAGAGTTGCCGTGTTTGAAAGATCCCCGGCTGAGGCCAATGTGCGCTGCAGGCTGGCGGCACTGCTGCGGAGGACTCTGACCCGTGTATTTAGGTCAGGCACCCACCCAGCTGGAAGCAGTCGCCTGGCCAGGGGCATACAGGGCACACTGAATGCGCAAGCCTGGGACATGTGTTCCCTGCCCTCTAGGACAGTGGCGTGGGATCTGTTTGTGGATTGGGTTTGCTGAACAAAAGAAGTGTTCTGTTTCCAGGGAATGGTAGCTGAGCAGGAAGATAATGATGGATATCCAGTAAACTGACTTCCTCTTTCATGTCTTAGCTCACATTAATTTAGGGCTGCCTGTTGTTCACCAGCCCTTTCACTCTGGGTCATTTCACCCCATTCCTGGTGTGGGGGGGTGTGTGTGTCCTACTCCCAGGCTCCCTCCCCTCACAGTGCCATCTGTCTGCTTGGCCCAGATACCAGAGGTTCTTGCTCCCTCCACAGCACGGTTCTTCTGTGGCTTTTCCAAGGGTTGGCTTTCTCACATGATAAAAGGAAAAGCACACACCTGCCTGCGTCTAAGTCTGACCTCACCTCCTTGCACCCGGTAGAGCAGCACTGCCTCGCCCACTGCTTTTATTCTGCCACAAAGGCATTAATCCTTGCAGTCATGCCTTTTCAAGCTATGAACTGCTAAAAATGCATCTGCATATACTAGAGGGAGTCCGATTTTAGCCCTCAGTAATTATAACTCCTAGTGACTACATTACAGACTTTTATGTACAGGGAAAGAGAAGGTCGTAATCCTTTAATATTATTTATTTTGATGCTCAAATTTTCCTGGATTTGTCAAATGGCTCACATGGCCTTCCTCATCATTTCTTGAGCACTTCCTCATTTTCTGACGCAAAATGTTCCAGGATCATCTTTTTTTTTTTTTAATTGTAGTTCAAGTATAGTTGCCTCCATTATACCCCCACCACTCCCTGCCACCCGACCCTCGTTCTTAACCCACTTTGGCTTTGTCCATGGGTCCTTTATACATGTTCCTTGACAACTGTTCCTCTTTTCCCCACACTATCCCCTTTCTCCTCCCCTCTGGTCACTGTCAGTTTGTTTTTTATTTCAGTGCCTCTGGTTATATTTTCTTTGCTTGTTTCTCTTGGTGATTAGGTTCCACTTAAAGGTGAGATCATATGGTATTTGCCTTTCACCACCTGGCTTATTTCACTTAGCAGAATGCTCTCCAGTTCCGTCCATGCTGTCACGAAGGGCAGGAGCTCCTTCTTTCTTTTTGCTGCTTAGTATTCCATTGTGTAAATGTACCACAGTTTTTTGATCCACTCATTTACTGATGAGCACTTAGGTTGCTTCCAGCACTTGGCTATTGTAAATTGTGCTGCTATGAACATTGGGGTGCATAGGTTCTTTTGGATTGGTGTTTCAGGGTTCTTAGGGTAAATCCCAGCAGTGGAATTGCCAGGTCAAAAGACAGTTCCATTTTTTAGTTGTTTGAGGAAATTCCCTATTGCTTTCCACATGTCTGTACCAGTCTGCATTCCCACCAACAGTGCAGTAGGGTTCCCTGTTCTCCACATCCCCTCCAGCACTTGCTGTTTGTTTTGTGTATGATATGGCCGTTCTGACTGGTGTGAAGCGGTATCTCATCATCCCAGCATCATCTTTTCCAGTTCTGACCTTTTTAGTAAGAAATGATGTTTAGAAACCAAGATTCTAGTGCTAGGTGGGCTGTGGTATCATTGCTTCTTGGCCTTCTCAATGGATAAAATTAGGAAATTTGTGTGTATTATACCTCTTTATCTATTTATCTGTCTGAATATACTAAATGCCTTCATGAATTAAATCACCAAACTACCAGTTACAACCCTACACGGCTTTATTTTAGGCATTCACCACACTCCATTTTTATATTTATAATTATTTTTACTGAGATTGATGTGTCATTACATGTAATATATTTACTTATTTACTCAATCCTTAAATATACAGAAAATAGTTTTAGAATTGCTGACCCGCGCTTCTGTGGAAAGAAAAAAACTGCTAACTCAGGTTAAATATTTATTGACACCATGTTTCATCCGTAGCCTCAGGTATATTATTAAAGAAATGTATTCAAAAGTTGCTTGGGTCAGTTTCTCCACTATTTTCAGTGTGATTACATTATTCATTTGAACAGTAAGATTTATTTGTTTGTATGCCATTTTTTATTTTACCCCTTGCTACTCTTTGATATATTTATTTTTCAGTCTGTGTAGCAATAACATGGTTCTAAAACTCAAAACTACACAAAAAGGTATTCCTCAGAGATCTGTCGCTTTCCCATTCCTTCTGCCCCATTCCCAACCCCACTCCTTTCCATTCTATTTTTACCCTTCCCGCTGCATAACCAGCCTTGTAAGTTTCTGGTTTACCCTCCTTGTGTGTTTTTGTTTTGTTTTGTTGCACATGTCAGAAGATAACATGTACTAGAGAGGAATTCACCTGCGTGGCTTCAACTTTTACATTAGAACCTGACTGGGAGGAATTTCCTTTTTTTGCATAGAATAGATAGCATTTGGTCAAACTGTATAATTTTCTTAATGTGGTATTGAATTTTGTTTCCTAATATTTAATTAAAACTTTGGAAATAATACCCGCAAGTGACTTTCATCTGTCGTTTTCTCCTTTTTAAAAGTATTATTTTTATCAGGTTTAGGTGTCAATGTTATACTTGCTTCATAAAAAGATCAGTAAGTTTTCATTAATTTTCGGTGCTCTGGAACAATTTATGAAGCATTGCTACTATTCTGGTCTTCGAAGGTTTGGTAGAATTTCCCTGTGAACCTGTGTGTGTGTGTGTGCGTGCGTGCGCGTGCATGTGTGCAGATTGGTGTCATATCCCTGATTTTTTGCAAACCAAGTGGCTCTGTTTCAGGTACTTAACTCTGCTTCTGTAGCACAAAAGCAGACAAAATCAATACATAAATGAATGACGTGGGTTGTATTCCAATAGAACTTCATTAATGGACGCTGAAATATGGATTTTATATAATTTTTACATGTCATAACATTATTCTTTAGAGTTTTTACAACCATTTAGAAACATGGAAACTGTTTTTAGCTTACGGGCCATACAAAACATATAATAGGTCACATTTGGCCCATGGGGTACAGTTTGCCAATAACTGGTCTTTCTGAACACTTTATGTTAGAATCTCTCTTCTGTACAGCATGGCGTTGGCTCTTGCTTTGTTAGCCAAACTGAAAATCTTTTAGACTTCCAGCCAAGATGGAGGTGTAGGTAGATAACACTCTGCCTCCTCCCACAACCAAAAGAAGGACAGCAAAACATTTGAAAACAAAAATCCTAGAACTCCCAGAAAATTGAATTGTATGGAAGTCTGACAACCAAGGAGTTAAAGAAGAAACATTCATCCAGACCAGTAGGAGGGGCGCAGATGGGCAGCCAGGGTGGAGAGGATTCGTGACAAGGCGGTGCCTGGAGGACTGGGGTCTGCAAGGCAGCGGCTGGGAACCAGGAGGCCCCACGTTTGCATGCAGATAAACCGGGAGGAACAACTAGGGAGCAAGACACACTGCACAACCCAGGTTTCCAAGGAAAATAAAGCCTCAAAATCTCTGACTTTAAAAACCTGTGGGGGTTGTGGCTGTGGGAGAAACTCCCAGCTTCACAAGAGAGTTCACTGGAGAGGTCCACAGGGCCCCAGAACATACACAAACTCACCCACCCAGGAATCAGCACCAGAATGGCCCAATTTGCTTGTGGATAGTGGGGGAAGTGACTGAAAGCCAGCCAAGAACCAAACAAGCGGTATTGTCTCCTCTCGATCCCTCTTCCACATACAACACCACAACACAGGGACCTGGGTTGCCCCACCCTGGCAAATACCTAAGACTCCACCCCTTACAACAAAGCTGGAGACAAAAAAAAAATATGACCCAAACGAGAGAACAGATCAAAGCTCCAGGAAAAATAGAACTAAGCAATGAAGAACTAGCCAACCTATTGAAGAAGAGTTCAAATCACAGATAATGAGGATGCTCACAGAAATGGTTGAGTATGGTAGCAAAATAGAGGAAAAAGTGAAGGCTATGGAAAGTGAAATAAAGAAAAATATTCAGAGAATGAACAGTGAAGAGAAGGAAACCAGGCCTCAAATCAACAATTTGGAACAGAAGGAAGAAGTAAACATTCAACCAGAACAGAATGAAGAAACAAGAATTCAAAAAAAATATTAGGAGAGGCTTAGGAACCTCCAGGCCAATTTTAAACATTCCAACATCCAAATCATAGGGGTACCAGAAGGAGAAGAGGAAGTGCAAGGAATTGAAAACTTATTTGAACAAATAATGGAGAACTTCCCCAATCTGGTGAAGGAAATAGACTTCCAGGAAGTCCAGGAAGCTCAGAGAGTCCCAAAGAAGTTGGATACAAGGAGGAACACACCAAGGCACATCATAATTACATTACACAAGATTAAAGATAAGGAGAGAATCTTAAAAGCAACAAGAGAAAAGGAGACAGTTACCTGCAAAGGAGTTCCCATAAGACTGTCAGCTGATTTCTCCAAAGAAAGCTTGCAGGCAAGAAGGGGCTGGAAAGAAGTATTCCAAGTCATGAAAGGCAAGGACCTACATCCAAGATTACTCTATCCAGCAAAGCTTTCATTTAGAATGGAAGGGCAGATAAAGTGCTTCCCAGATAAGGTCAAGTTAAAGGTGTTCATCATCACCAAGCCCTCAATATATGAAATATTAGAGGGACTTATCTAAGAAAAAGAAGATGATCAAAACTATGAACAGTGAGTAAAGTGACAACAAACTCATGACTATCAGCAACTAAACCTAAAAAACCAATGAAAACAAACTAAGCAAACTAGTAGAATAGAAACAGAATCACAGAGATGGAGATCACATGGAGGGTTATCAGTGGGCAGGGGTAGTAGGGAGAGAGGGGGAAAAGGTACAGGGAATAAGTAGCATAAGTGGTAGGCACAAAATAGACAGGGGGAGGTTAAGAATAGTGTAGGAAATGGAGAAGCCAAAGAACTTATATGTGCAACCCATGGACATGAACTAAGGGGGAGGGATGGTGCAGAGCAGAGGGGGCTAAAGGGAGGGAAAAAATGGGACAGCTGTGATAGCACAATCAATAAAATATATTTAAAAAAGAAAATCTTTTAAATAGCCAAGTTAAGCACATTTATATTTATTCATATGACTTCAACTCTGTCATATAATCTTATAATTCTAATGTATATTTTATTTTTTAAAAAACATTTTATTTATTTATTTTTAGACAGAAGGGAAGGGAGGGAGAAAGAAAGGGAAAGAAACATCAATGTGTGGTTGCCTCTCACGTGGCTCCCGCTGGGGACCTGGCCTGCAACCCAGGCATGTGCCCTGACTGGGAATCGAACCGGCGACCCTTTGGTTCGCAGCCTGTGCTCAGTCCACTGAGCTACACCAGCCAGGGCTCTAATGTCTATTTTATTTGTACTTGGTACATTTTTTATTTGAAGTGTTTTCTTTGCTTTTTGAAATTTCTTTCGGTATTTGGGAAGTTTTGTATTTTTGTTCTGTTGGTTTTTACTTAATATCATCTAAGTGTCCTTAATCCTCTGTTTTCTTTTTTCAGTTGAGTCAATTGACATATAATACTGTCTTAAATTTAAGGTACACAATCTTTTTATTAGACACACTTATGTATTGCAAAATGATTACCACAATAACATAAGCTGTCACGTCATATCATATAATTATCTTTTTTTTCGTGGTGGAGAACAGTTCAGATCTAGTCTCTTTAGCATTTTGAAGTTTATGTGTTGACCCTACCCACTGTGTTGCACACTGGGTCTCCAGTCCTACGTTCTTACTTTCTCCGCTGCCATCATGTCCGTTGTCATGGTATGTTTCACTCTGTGTGTTGCCTGCCCACAGCCATGCGCTAATGTACTCTCCTCCTTCCTTCTCCCGCCTTCTGTTTATAGCTCTGTCATTTCTGTTTTCCTGCCCATAGAACACATTGTATGTGTCACGTAGCGTGTTGTTCCTCCACTTAGGTCCCTGTCGTTCAGTCTTACGTCTCCAATTAATCGCTGAGTGCTCATCAGTCGTCCTTTTGCTCAAGTTTCCTCAGTCGTCTCTTAGTGCATGGAGCTCATCCAGTGTGTTCTTCAAGAAGGGGCGACTGTGGGTACAGAATATTCGGATCCCTTGCCTGTGTAAAAGTTTTTCTGTACCTTGATCCTTGAAGAACAGCTTGTCTAAACAGAAAATTCTGAGTTCACTCATTCTTTCCTTGAGTTGCTGTCCCTGTTGTTGGTTTTTTGGTGAAACAGCTCCATTGTTACCGCATCATCAGCGGTGTGTAGGGCACCTGATGCCAGTCTCAGTTTCGGTTTTGATCTTTGTGATGACAGGTCTTGAGGGTTTTTTCTTTTCTTTTTAAAGTCTAATAGTTGTAGTGGGATACGTTTTCAAATTGATTATTCTGGTTAAGTTTTTGCAGTTACCTCTTGGACCTTTTCAATATGTACATTTTAGTCTTAATTACAGAAAGTTTTCTTGGGATATAATTTTAAGTATTCTGTTTGATCGTTTTTGTCTCTAGGATGTCTCATTATGCATACTAGCTCTCTTCTTTGGCCTTCTTTTATTTTTAGCCCCTTTACTTTTGATCCATTTTATTTCTTTACCTCATTTTCATTCTCGGTACTTCTCTGGCTTTCTTCAGTGTTTCTCAGTAAAATTTTATTGGATCTATTTCCCCCCGGGGCTTTGTAATTTAATCTTTGATTCTGCAATGGTTTTGCCTTTTTCTTGCACGTCGTTCCTATGTTCAATCTACTCTTTTTATTTCTTCCTGTTTATTGTCAGTTTCTGCCTTTAATCTACGGATTTCTTATTCAGGGTGGTTTTCATACCTCCAGATGCTTACTTGAGGATATTGAATTCAGTGTGGAATGTTCTGCTATAGTTTTCTTGTTCATGTTTCTTTCTGAGGGGGAAATTTTCATCAACTTGATTGGGTTTGATTTTCTATCCTTGAAATACTTTGTATGAATTTAGTCTGTTTTTGCCAGTTTATTTTGTGGGTTTGGGTGGTTTACAAGAATCTTAGGTCAAGGGTGCCTTCTGTTGTCAGCGTAGCCAAGTATAGTGTGTGTGTGTGTGTGTTGGGAAGGAAGGGTTGTCTTTATCTTTTTAATCTTTATTTTTAGTTCTCTTCTATTTTACAAGACTCTACATTTCCCTCTTTTGCCTCTTTGCACATTTTCATCTTCACCATCCAAATTGCTGAGAAGTCCTCTACCTTCCTTTCAACCTTCTCAGAAGCAATAACTTTTTGAAGACTGCCTCCCGCATCATGTGCTCTTGAAAGGGCCTTCCTTGTAGGACACGCTCTGATCTGCTGGTGCTCGGCCAGCGCTTTTATACGGAGTGCGGGCTTTCTCTTACGGGTGGTGATTTTAGTGCGGTTTTAGACCTGCCAATAGTTCTCCTTTTCACTCTTCCACAGTTTTGTTGTCCATGTTGCCCCTCTGTGCTGCCTGCTTATAGATACTTTAATACTTGGGCGTTCTGTTTTTTAGTTATGTTGTTGGCATTGATTTTATGTAAGTTATTTGTTCTTTTTATAGTTCCGTATTGTTTTTTCGGAAGACTGGTTGGGAAATTCAGTTTATGCCTCTGCATTTACCTCACAGATATGTGTAGGCATGCTGTTGGTGTGTATAATACATGCATTATTATATATATTATAATAATTATTAACTATATATTATTAATCTATATATTAACATACATATATACATAATATCTCTTCTACTAGAATGTAATTTCCTTAAGAGTAGTAATTGAATTTTACTCATCTTTCTGTCTTTAGTGATAATTTAGTGCCTATCATATACAGTGCCCTTTACACATTCCTTTTTCCCATTAATGATTAAAACAAAGTTGCAGTGCAACATGTTACTCTGTTAATAATTTATTTCTTTTCAAAAAGCTGCAGATAGCTAAAGGATTGAACATTAAGTTAAACTCTCTTAACTGTGCAACTCTGCCCATATAGGCTAGATAACTAGCACTTGGACTATTACTTGAGAACTTGAATGTACAGAAATGGCCATGTTGCTCACGAGTAGGAACATGATGTATACAGGAGCATCACAGGATGACGCCACACTGCTAGCTCAGAAGAACACCATGTGAAGAGAGAGAAAATAGCCCCCTGCCAGCCAAGGAGGGGGGCCTCAGAAGAAATCAACCCTGCTGACACCTTGATCTTGGAATTTGGCCTCCAAAACAATGAAAAAAAATCAAATTTTTGTTTAAATTATTCAGTTTGTGGTACTTTGTTGACAGCCCTAGCAAACTAATACTGCAGGGATATTCATCACAGAATTTTTAAATAGCAGTTCAAAATGGAAACAGCCCAAGTGTCCAGTGATGGGGGCATAGTTATACTCACGTCTACCTGTTCTACCTGCTCTGGCAGTCTCTTGGGTGGCAGCAAAGGACAACAAGAGTAGTTAAGGATGCAGGCTGCCACCATTGTCACTAACATGAACCAGCTCATGAAACTTACCAGTTGAATGAGTTCCACTGTCTTTCAGTCTATGGTTTCCTCTATAGGTACAATAGCAAGGTACCATGGATTAAGGTATTATTCATACCAATCAAGAACATCCAGAGAGAAAAAGAAGACAAGTACCATGCCTGGATATTTTAAGTGCACAGGCTCAGTATATTTCTTTTCTTCAAACTGATTTCATTCTTTTTTTCTATACAAATTCCCTCCAGAGCCTCATTTGAAATAGTATTTAAACCACTCAGTTCATTCTTCTGTATTATCTCTAATTACTATGCCAATACCAAGATATACTTATTTACTTCTTATTAAATATTTCTGTTTTTGCCAACCAAACCTTACAGTATAGTCTCCAAATTCCATTACTACAAACAAAATCTCTTTCAAGGTTTAGTTGTCATATATGTTATTTATTATAACTTCTCCACATTTTAACATAGTAAGTTTCTTCCATCAATGACTAGAATTCAATAGATTAAATAAATTAGGATATTCCCAAAACATTGAAATAATATGCATTCATTAAAATAATAATTTACAAATAATTAATAACATGGAAAAGTGTTGGTGGAATGTTAAGGAGGCAGTAAACAAAGCTATTTCATGTAACACGATCTACATTTTGTTAAAATATATAGAAACAGGTATATCTGTAGGAGATGAGATTTCACATGTTTTAATTTTTTCAAACACTTTCTACATTTCCATTTTACTTTTCCAAATTTCCTTAACGATTATGTATTACTTTTATAATTGGAGTGGGGGGAGGAAGACACAAAGGGAAGGCTGCTGATAAAATTTCACTCCACATTTAAGAGTTTTGTTGCATAATTTTGGAGTAAGATGAGGTTTTACAAAATACTATTATTTTAATTCCATGCTTATTATGAAGGTAAGGTAAAAAGTGAATGTGCCGCTCCACAGCCCCCAGTCTTAGTCGTAAAAGTAGAATTGTGTTGAGAGTTTAATGTTTTTTAATAAGCCTCACAAATGCTTCTGATGCTCAGCCAGTATTAGAAGCCACTGAAATATAGAAAAATTAATACTTTAAAAGAGAACAAGATCGTTTGATTTGTCAAAATCAGACATATATGGTAAGTATTGGCGAAGGTGCAGAGCTGATGGAACTCCAATACCGGCTAGAGGGAATGTAGGTCGGTGAAATCACTTCGTAAAGCGCGGCAGTGTCTATTCAGTGGAACTTCATAGCATATTCTCTGACTCAGCAATTCTGCTCCTAGGTGGAATACACACACACACACACACACACAAACTCCATAGAAATGCTGAATGTGTTCATCTGAATGCTCTTAGCTGCACTATTAAAATAACCCAAACTACAAACAGCTAAATGTGCTCCAATAGTAGAATAAAATAAATTTAATGCTATTTTTATATAACAGAATACTATCCAGCAACAAGAATCATGAAACTACAACCAATACAATATGGATGAGTCTCAAGAAACAAAACATGGATGGGTTCTGGTCAGATGGAGGCATAGGTAGAAACTCTTCACTTCCATGCACAACCAAAAGAAGGATAACAACCAATTTAAAAACAAAACACAACCAGAACTTCCAAACTGCTTGGCAGTCCAACAACCAAGGAGTTAAAGAAACATTCATCCAGCCTGGTAGGAGGGGCAGAGATGAGGGCAGAAAGAACATGTGGCAATGCAAGGCAGTGGACCAGGGGGCTCAGGTGACCCCACATTTGCATGCCAGGAGGAACAATGGGGGACCGAGACAGACCACTGAAACTTTCAGCGCAGGCCGCTGAAGACTCAAAACCTCTGGCCGTAAAAATCTGTGAGGGTTGTGGCAGTGTGAGAAACTGCCAGTCTCACAGGGGAGTCGGTTGGAGAGGCCCACGGGGTCCTAGAATGTACACAATCCCAACCACTGGAGAATCAGCACCTGAAAGGGCACAATATGCTTGTAGGAAGCAAGGGAAGTGACAGAAAGAGGGGCAAGAGCCTAGTAAGCGGCACTGTTCCTTCTCTGGCCCCTCCCCCGCAGGCAGCACCACAGCGCAGCAAGGAGGGTTTCCCTGCCCTGGTGAATAATTAAGGCTCCACCCTGTACAACATACCAGGTATGCCAAGACAAAGAAATATGACCCAAATGAAAGAATAGATCGAAGCTCCAGAAAAACAACTAAGTGATGAGGAGATAGGTAACCTATCTGATGCAGAGTTCAAAACATTTGTAATCAGGATGTTCCCAGAATTGATTGAGCTTGGTTGCAAAATGAAGGAAGAAATGAAGGCAACACAAAGTGAAACAAAGGAAAATATACAGGGAACCAACAGTGAAGGGAAGGAAACCAGGACTCAAATCAACAAGTTGGAACAACGGGAAGAAATAAACATCCAACCAGAACAGAATGAAGAAACAAGAATTCAAAAAATGAGGAGAGGCTTAGGAACTTCTGGGACAACTTTAAACGTTCCAATATCCGAATTATAGGGGTGCCAGAAGGAGAAGAGGAAGAGCGAGAAATGGAAAACTTATTTGAACAAATAATGAAGGAAAATTTCCCCAATCTGGCAAAGGAAAGAGACATGCAAGTCCAGGATGCTCAGAGAGTCCCAAAGAAGTTGGATCCAAGAAGAAACACACCAGTTATGACACATCATAATTAAATTACCTAAAATTAAAGATAAGCAGAGAATCTTTTTTTTTTTTTTAAGATTTTATTTATTTATTTTCAGAGAGCAGAGAAGGGAGGGAGAAAGAGCAATGTATGGTTGCCTCTCACATGGTCCTCATTGGGGACCCGGCCCACAACTCAGGCATGTGCCCCAACTGGTAATCGAACTGGGACCCTCTGGTTCCCAGCCCACGCTCAATCCACTGAGCTACACCAGCCGGGCGGATAAGCAGAGAATCTTGATAGCAGCAAGAGAAAAGGAGACAGTTACCTACAAATGAGTTCCCGTAAAACTATCGACTGATTTCTCAAAAGAAACCTTGCAGGAAAGAAGAGGCTGGAAAGAAGTATTCCAAGTCATGAAAGGCAAGGACCTACATCCAAGATTACTCTATCCAGCAAAGCTTTCATTTAGAATGGAAGGGCAGATAAAGTGCTTCCCAGATAAGGTCAGGTTAAAGGAGTTCATCATCACCAAACCCTTATTATATGAAATGTTAAAGGGACTTATCTAAGAAATAGGAGAAAATAAAAAACTATGAACAGTAAAATGACAACAAACTCACAACTTCAACAAAAAAACAAAACCAAAACCTAAACAAACAACTAGAACAGGAACAGAGTCACAGAAATGGAGATCACATGGAGGGTTATCAGTGGGGAGGGAGAGAGGGAGAATGGGGAAAAGGTCCAGGGAATAAGTAGCATAAATGGTAGGTACAAAATAGACGGGGGGGGGTGCGGTTAAAAACAGTATGGAAAATGGGGAAGCCGAAGAACTTACATGTACGACCCATGGACATGAACTAAGGGAGGGGGTGCTGGAAGGTGAGGGGGTGCAGGGAGGAGGGGGATGAAGGGGAGGAATAAAGATGGGGGTAACTGTAATAACATAATCAATAAAATATACTTTTACTTTAAAAAAAGGTTAAATAAATTATGGTTTATCCGTAAAAAAAAAGAAACAATATAATTTCATTTGCATAAAGTTCAAAAACAGGCAAAACTTACCTGTTGTTGGAATCAGGAGAGCGGTTGTTTTGGAGGAGTGACGGCTGTAAGGGGACCCCAGGTGGGAGTGTTGGGTGGGGTACAGTAATGTTTGGTTTCTTAATCTGCCGTTGGTTACGTGTGTGTGTGCAGTTTGTGCAAAGTTGAGCTGTGCACTTAATGATCTGTGCACTTTTCTGTATAGGATATGTTGATTCAAAGTTCAGATAAAACTGTAAAACCATCAATATGAGGAAGTTCCTCCAAATAACAAAATCATTTCAAGACAGAATGTCCTTCCGTTAACTGTGAGAGAGGACTTTGGTCTGCAGTCCTGTGTGGAGCCTACTCACACGGACTAGACCAGTGCCGGGCAGGGGCCTCTGGTGGCTTGAGAGAATGGGAATGTTGGGAATATTTACACCATGGAAATTGTTGTTTTCCCAGAGAGCAGCTGTATCACACTGCACTTAGAGCTCTTTGCTCACAGGATATTTGACTTGCTTCATAGCCAGTGCATTTATTAAACAATTAATATGAAGTTGAAAGTGGCTACAATGAGCATGCTTTTTAGAGTTACCCTTATCACAGTTCGAGACTGCAAAGAATCCTTTTTTGTTTCTGTAAATTTAAGGAGGCTTATTTGCATTCACATATCAATTCAAAAAGAGAAAATATTAAGAACTTTCTGTATCACTTCAAATTTGATTTTAATGTCACAAAGTAGCATTACAAGAACATTATACCACATCTTAAAATCTATCTTTGGTAATTCGAGTCTTTGCAAATCACCAGAGACTGAAGCTATCTTGCTTTTTTCTTTTTACTGCTAGAAAAAGATCAGTGTAACCCGCAGTACGCTAGTGGAATTACCACCTGCATTTCGGAGACACCCGACTCTGCTGGCGTCTCTGTCAGCCAGATGCACGGGGACATGATAGATGTTTCATTGTTGTGAGCGGCCTTGTTGTAACAAACGGTGTGTAAAGAGATGGCGTACCATTTTTCTTTATTACAGCTGTTTGACTCTTACATCTCTGTCTCCTCCTTTCCACTTTTTCTTTCTGTTGGTATCCACAGTCTTCTATTTATTTCTCTCTGTATCACTTTAGCTTCTCAAATATTAAGATCTTTTAAACATTGTGATGGATGAATGAAACTATTTCAGTAGCTTCTTTTTAAGTATAAGACAGCAGGCCCAGCCCTGGTGGGTGTGGCTCCGTCGGTTGGAGCGTCATCTGGTAGACCAAAAGGTTGTGGGTTCGACCTCCAGTCATGGCACATACCCAGGTTGCGGGTTAGGTTCCTGGTCGGGGTGCCTATGAGAAGGCAACCAATCCATGTTTTTCACATTGACGGTGATTCTCTCTTTCTCTCTCTCTCTCTAAAAGCAATGAGAACATGTCCTTGGTGAAGATAGATACTAAAAAAAAAAAGAAAAAAAAAAAAGGACAACCAGCCCAGCTTGGAGTTACTGATGCTAAGCTCCATATCACCAAACCAAGACTTAATTACAGGTTTTGCTCTCCCAGAAATGGAACCTTAAATCTTAGATCAGGAATCACCTGATCAGAAGCACTAGTTAGGTAATCTGCCTGATAAACCCCTGCCGTTCCCTAAAGGAAAGTAACTTTGCAATAACCAGCTCGCTTGTTTGCCAAGTGTAACTAACGTTTTTCTGCTCCCTTCTTGCTATAAAAGTTTTTCATTTCGTACAGCTCCATGGAGCCCTTATCTGCTAAATTGGATGATGCCTGATTCAAATTGATTTTTTGCTCAAATAAACTCTTAAAAATTTTAATATGCCTCAGTTTATCTTTTAACATTCCCCAGAAGAAGTTTGGAGATCTTTCTTATTCATGTGAAAAAATTTATTTTCTCAACCATATTTTTCCTTTGTGACAAAAATGACTTCTTATTAGGTATCATTAAAATTTTTTAATTATTTTTATTTTCTAAGAACTCCCACTACCATCATGCACTAAAAAGAATTATAGTGACTAACAGTGATTAAAAATGTATCAATATATCTCTGCAGTATATAATCAATATATTTGACAAAGAAGGCAGCAGCATAAAATGGAGTAAGAATATCCTCTTCAACAAATGGTGTTTGGAGATCTGGACAGCTACATCGAAAAAAATGAAACTCCATCACCAACTTATACCATACACGAAAATAAATTCAAGGTGGATAAAAGACTTAAATATAAGTCGTGACACCATAAAAGTCCTAGAGGAAAACATCGGTAGGAAAATCTCAGACATCCACAGAGCAGCATCTTCACTGATATGTCCCCTAAAGCAAGGGACATAAAGGAAAGAATAAACAAATGGGACATCATCAAATTAAAAAGCTTCTGCATGGCTAAAGAAAACAGCATTAAAATGAAAAGAGAACCAACTGTATGGGGAAACATATTTGCCAATGATACTTCAAACAAGGGTTTGATCTCCAAAATATATGAAGAACTCACATGACTCCACTTCAGGAAGACAAAAAACCCAGTAAAAAAATGGGCAGAAGACTTGAACAGACACTCCTCCAAGGAAGACATACAGAGGGCCCAGAGACATATGAAAAGATGCTCAACATCATTAGCCATCAGAGAGATGCAAATTAAAACCACAATGAGATATCACCTCACACCAATCAGAACAGCCATCATAAACAAAGCAACAGATAACTGTTGGAGGGCATGTGGAGAAAAGGGAACCCTACTGCACTGTTGGTGGGAATGCAGACTGGTGCAGCCACTGTGGAAAACACTATGGAGTTTCCTCAGAAAACTAAAAATGGAACTGCCTTTTGACCCAGCAATTCCACTGCTGGGATTATACCCTAAGAACCCTGAAACACCAATTCAAAAGAACCTGTGCACCCCAATGTTCATGGCAGCACAATTCACAATAGCCAAGTGCTGGAAGCAACCCAAGTGCCCATCTACAAATGAGTGGATCAAGAAACTGGTACATTTACACAATGGAATTCTATGCAGCAGAGAGAAAGAAGGAGCTTATACCCTTTACAACAGCATGGATGGAACTGGAGAGCGTTATGCTAAGCGAAATAAGCCAGGCGGTGAGGGACAAATATCATGATCTCACCTTTAACTGGAACATAATCAACAAAAGAAAAAAGCAAACAAAATATAACCAGAGACATTGAAATTAAGAACAATCTAACAATAGCCGGAGAGGAGGGGAGAGGGGACTCTGGGAAGAAGGGTTTTTAGGAACTACTATAAAGGACACAGGGACAAAACCAAGGGGGATGGCAGAAGCAAGGGAGGGAGGTGGTTTTGCCTGGGGTCGCGGGGAGTGGTGGGGAGAAAATGCAGACAACCGTAATTGAACAAAAGTAAAGTAAAAAAAAAATATATCAATATAGCCCTGGTCAGGTGGCTCAGTTGGTGGAACATCATCCCATACACCAAAAGGTCGGGGGTTCAATTTCCTGGTCAGGGCACATACCTAGGTTGTAGTTCGATCCCCGGTCAGGGCACGTATGGGAGGCAACCAATAGATGTGTCTCTCACATCAATGTTTCTGTCTCCCTTTCTCCCTTTCTCTCTCTCTAAAATCAATAAACATATCCTTGGGTGAGGAGTAAAAAAATGTATCAGTATAGATGATTACTTGTTATGGAGCACTGAAAGCAGAGAAACAGGAAAGTGCAAGAAAATGTAGAAGGGAGGGAAACATATATAGAGAGAGAGAAAAAAATGTTTTGCTTGCTGTAATGTTAAAACTGATTATTGGGTTCAGCTATTGTTAACTAGTTCCTGTTTTCCTATTTTAAATCCTCACCCCAGGATATGTTCATTGATTTTAGGGAAAGAGAAACATTGATTAGTTGCTCCCAGACCAGGGATGGAACCCACAGCCTAGGTATGTGTCCTGACTGGGAATCAAACCCACAACCTTTTGGTCTACCAGACGATGCTCCAACCAAGTGAGCAACCCAGCCAGGGTTGTTCCATTTTTTAATAAAGGTCCCCATCTTTTCACCAAAATATTTTAGCAATCATTTATGATCATTATCTGGATCCATTACGTCATTAGGTATTACAAAATGGTGGTGTTCTGTGATTCTTCTATAAAGAAAACCTTTATTATCTTTTTAGTTACTCCAAAGAACAATTTCTGTAGGGAAGGTGGGCTTGATTTGCTTTATCTCCATGCATTGCCTTTAACTTTTTTATTTTAATTGACTATTTTTATCTCGGGAAGTTGTCTTTTAGAATATTAATTTTTAGTCATATTTTCAAACTTGTTTTTATTGAAATATGCTATAGTTCTTTTTATATTCTGTGTTTGATAATCCCATTATATGAAGAAATTTGAGCTAATCTGACTGTGTCCTCTGTTGTTTCTGCTAGCTGTCAATCAAAGTGCTTTAATTCCTATTGAACTGTGACCTTTATTTTTTTTTCTTTGTGCCTTACCTTTGAGAATTCTTTGGGGGTTTTATGAAGGTCAATTCCTCCATAGAGGAGTTTCACTTGTTTCTATCATGTGTCTATAGGCATAACTAGTCTGAGAGCTCTTAAAAAAAGAATCACTTCTCCTATTGAAATATTTTAGATCATCCATTTAGTGTGGATTTAGGCTTCAAATTGTGTTTTGTGATTATAAATAATCAAGGAAGAATTTTCTTCCCCTTGTGCTTAGTCCCAGATTTCGAGATAGGCAATATTTGAGGAGTAGTAAGAAAGTTTTAAACTAATTTGTCCTATGTTGAGAGTCTAGGCCTTGGTGGCTCAGATTTATGGCCAACTCTCCAACTTGGGTGGCCCCTGCGAGCTGTCTTTGGTCCCTTGGCCTTGAGGATCACTTAAGCCAAAGGTCAAGTCCATTAGGTTTAATAAATGCCTTTAAAGCGAAAGTTTCCACATTTTGCTTACCTCTCTGCCACCCCACATTTACTATTTTTTATGGCCAATGTATTTCTCATCTTTTAGCAGGCTATTAATGTATTTAATTTTCAAAATGCAGTGTATCTACCATTTTTACTTGTTTTTAGCCAGGACCTCAGTTCACAAACTCAGCCTATTTTATCAAAAACACAAACACCATTATGTGCTCTTTTCTTTAAGTGTCCTTTATTCTTTAATACTGAACTATATATTTTATAGAGCTTTCTAATTATTTTGTGCTTGTCAGTTGTGTATGTTTCAGTCCTGTTGAGCACGCTGAATTTATTCTGTTTCGTTTCATTTCACTTAGTAACTATTCAGTAAAATTCTCACTGATCTGTATAAAAATAAGTGAACTTTTTATTAAGATTATTTCAGAGTACATGGTAGTTTATTGATATGAAGGCATGAAACCCCATTTTCTAAAGTGCCTAACTTACTTTTGGGGGAGGACTTCCCAAATGGAGAAATTTGGCTAATATTTGGGAATTGTTAGTTAAATACCTGTGTCGTATATATATATATATATATGGGAATTTTATCTTTTCTCTGTACTTTATCAAGTAAGCGTAAAAAAAATGCTCTAAAAATACCCCCTTTTCCTTTTGAGATGCGAGTTTTATCGGGGGGGACAGATTGTCCCTCTGTAGGTTCTGCAGCAGATCGGAAGCAGATGTGGCCTTGGGAGGAGACTGCTGGGGGAGAACCAGTGCATGAGTAATCTGGAGAAAGATTAAAGTCAAGTTCTGAGTTAAATGTCAGCCTTTGGCCCAAAGCTTTTCCATGCTTGGTATTCTGAAGAGGCAAGCAACTGAGTGTTCTTGGAAAGAGAGGGAGACTGTTCCCCAAAGTAGCACTACTTCACTGGGGTCACTGCTCTACTTCGGGGGTTTTTATTTTTATTTTTAAATAATTTGATTTTGATTTTGCTTGGTTAGGTAGGCTATAACCCTTCATTTGGCTGTATTTATACTTTAAAAGCATTGTTCTGTTTGATTAGAGAATGTTTTTAATATTATATGCATTTGTCGGTGCGTTTCTAGGAATGTCTGGCATGTTTATTGGTGAGATGTCTTGCAGGTGTAATAAAATTCTGTGAGGAATCTCATGGATCAAATACAGATTTATTTTTACTTTAATAAAACTATTCCAAGCATAAAGACTTCAGTCGGGGTATCAGTATTAGCAGCTGAGCTGGGAGGAGTTGCCAGGCAGAGCCCGCCGAGGACTGCAACGACTTTCCCGTTCCCGGTGCCTCCTTTGGTTGAGCTTGAATTATACAACAGATACACACCAGATGGGCATCAGCGGGTCTTGTCTTGTCGGTCTCTGAAGTGCTTCGTAATTCACTGGGCACACTATTTTATTCCATTTCCACAAATGTGCCTTTATCAGAATTCAGTGAAGAGACTTTTTAGATTCGTTTTTATCCCCACCCAATTGGTAATTATTAGACTAATTCCACTCCCCAAAAGAATACTTGAGACATAGGGTTGGGAATAGTTATAACCAATTCAAAGTTATACTTAGGAATAAAAAGCAAATCATAGGTTGTCTGTAGTTTGTCTTGTAAATAAATAGTAAACAACAATAAAATTGGAATCTACTTAAAATGAAATGAAATTTTCCACCTTTGCATTCTTTCTTTATGGACATGTTATTTACACTTTTAAAATGCATCTACCTGATTTGGGACAGATAGCAGGTCATAGTGATTCTTAAGTAGCATGATATCTTTTCAACACCAATTCTAAGAATAGTGTAAGAAAATTCATTTGTTATTTTTTTAAATCAAGGATAAGCCCTTTGGAATCATTTCAGTAAACCGTATTCTTTTATTCATTCACCAAGCTTTACTGAAGAAGCTGTTCGGTGCTAGGTACCAAGTTGAGGTGCTGGTCACAGCGCAGTTCTAGCCCTCGAGAACCTTCCATGGAACTCTGTTCAGATATGCCCAGCCACTGAGGAAAAGTGCTGCTCGTCATAGACCATCTCTTCGCTCGGCTGCCTGCGCTGCTCGCAGTAGTTACTATCTTAAGGTCGAAATGAGTTATCCCATCCTGTGGTGGTTGGAGGCCACCGGAATGAAATAGGTGGAAAGGTGATCTGTCCGATATTTATTTTTTATATTTTAAATTTCTTTATACATCCATTTATTGAGATATAATTTACATGTAATACAGTGCACCCATTTTAAGTGCGAAGTTAAATGAATTTTGACCAAGTATACACTGTGACCACCACCTCATTCTCCTGAGGCAGACACCTGATTGTTATTCTAGATTCCTCCCTTCCTCACTTTCCAATGACTCCGAATTCCCGTCTGTGCTGCACCCCGAAGTCCCAGAGCGCACTCCTTCCTCTCTGCTCTCAGAGCCACTGCCCCAGTGTCGACGTGTCAGGCTCGTACTATTTTTCACCTGTTACCACCACCTATTGATGCTTTATAACTGATTTTTGACTCATCTTTTCCTTCGTACCCTCCCTAGTGCTGCTCAGTTCTGATGATTCTAATCACAGTATCCCACGTGCTTAAAACCTTTGAAGAGTGTTTGCAGCCCCCACTGCGAATCATCAGTTTCTGAGCACGAGGTGGACTGGTTCACAGTGGCGACCGACTCGGTGATGCTGGCCCTGTGTCACTGAGCAGATGGGCATCGGGCACGGAGCAGCAGATTTGTGGGGGGAAGACGATGAGTCAGTTCACTAACTTTTGCCTGTGTTTTAGTTTGGAAGTGCTCAGAATCATTTTATTTGACTCAAGCTTTCCGTCAACAACTGCAGAGCAGGAGAGAAGCATCTTTTAAATATTATCTCAAGCACCGGAAACTGTGCTGAGATGTTTGATATTGATGAAAAAAATAATCGTGTTAATGCTCGGTGGGAAAAACATTGCAATGTTCATTGTGTTTACCTTGGAAGAGATTAAGTTTAATTCATGAGCTCTCATTTTGGTCTCCATAGACCAGCCTTTCAAAACTATATTCCTATAATTATTTAAGCATGTCTCAGAAACCACGATTACATATAAATCATGAGATTTACCTTTTAGATTGGTAAAGGTAAGCTCTTAGGTAAAATACTAGATTGCAGAATATTTCTTTACCTTGAATGGGAGCAAAACACACTAGAAATATTTTTAAATGACAATAAAAAACTTCTTATTAAAGACCTTGCTTCAACCCTAATTGTCAACACATAGGGTGTTTTCAGTGGTAGGTAGGAAATTTTTTACACATAGGTAGGAAATTCTGTATTTCCTACCTTTTCTTAACACAGGAAGAAGAGTTATTAAACATAGTGCCTGGGTAAAGTACTTTTAGGCCTAAGTGTTACATTAGTTATTTGAATAGTCATTGAATGAGGATTACTCTAATAGAAGTGAGTTTTACCAACCTGCTCTGGGGTATTAGTTAGAAAAGGGATTATTCCCTTCTTTAAAAAGCAATGAATGTCTCGATCAAAATTTCAGCGAGTTAGTTTGTAGATATCAACAAATGGATGCTAAAGTTCATATGGAAAAGCTAAGAGCTAGATTAGCAACAGAAAGAACGAAGTTGGAGGACTCACACTAGCCTATTTCAAGACTTAGCATAAAGATTCGGTAATCAGGACAGTGTGGGATTGGTGAAAGAATAGACACATATATCAATGGAACAGAATAGAGGGCCCAGAAATAGACTCACACAAATACAGTCAAGTGATCTTTGACAGAAGAGCAAAGTAAATTCAATAGAGAAAGAATAGTCTTTTCAGTACATGGTACCAGAACGATTGAATATTCATATAAAGAATGAATCTAGACGTATCTTATACTTTTCACATAATTAACTCACAATCTATCATAGACCTAAGTGTAAAACACAAAACTATAAAACTTCTAAAAGAAAATCTAGAAAACCTTGGGTTTGGCAAAGTATTTGTAGCACAACACCGAAAGTGTGATCCAAGGAAGAGAGAGTTGGTTAGTTGCATATCATGAAAATTGAAATATGCCCTTTGAAAGACACTATCTAAAAAATGGAGAAGGCCCTGGTTGGCGTGGCTCAGTTGGTTGAGCACGTCCCACAAGCCATAGATGGCCAGTTCCGTTCCCACCCTGTCAGGGCGCGTGCCTGGGCTGTGGGCTGGCCCCTGGGTGGGACACAGGAGAGGCAACTGACCAGTGTTTCTCTCCCTCTCTTTCACTCTCCCTTCCCCTCTCTCAAAAAATAAATAAATAAAATCTTTTTTAAAAAAATGAAAAGAGCCCGGCTGGTGTAGCTCAGTGGATTGAGAGCGGGCTGGGAACCAGAGGGTCCCGGTTCGATTCCCAGTCGGGGCACATGCCTGGGTTGCGGGCCGGGTCCCCAATGAGGGCCATGTGAGAGGCAACCATACATTGTTCTTTCTCCCTCCCTTCTCCTCTCTCTGAAAATAAATAAATAAAATCTTTAAAAATAATAATAATAATAATAAAAATGAAAAGACAAATCCCAGACTGGGAGAAATATTTACAAAACATATCTGACAGGGGCCATATCCATTGTGTACACAGAACTCTTAAAATTCAGCAACAAAGAACAAAGAAACCCACTAAAAATGGGCACGAGACCTGAAAACTGGAAGAAGACGCACAGATCTTTGCCTCCAGTACCATCTCCAGTTAAAGGGCCACGGCTGCCGTGGGGAGATGGCTGATTCTGGGGCTGGGGTAGGAAATGTGCGTCTAGAGGATTTTGTGTGCCAGAAAGTAAGAAAGCACCCCCGAAAAATATATCCACATCCACATGAATGGTGGAAGTATGTCTAGGGGACACACTGAAAAAGCTTCCAATGGCAAAGCTGGAACAATTTAAGTACAGTAGTATTGGATTATAACCCAAGTATAAGATACATATGCATGCATCCAAACTGATATAAATAAATAAGTGGCAGGAAAAGAAAACCTCCTAGGATGAAGAATTTTAGATAATTTATGTAGATGCTGCCCTCAAGGAGGGGAGACTGAACTTCCCACCCCCTACGTATGGGCTGCCCGTAACGACTTCCTTCCACAGAATTCAGGGGAAGGAAGAGCAACTTTGCATTGGAGAGCCTGAAGAACACGGCCTCAGCCAGGTAATCAGGTTCAACGTCAACAGTGATGTTACGTTAGTTACTAGTATTTACCTTAACCCTGGTCTAATCACTAGAAAAACATCACACCAATCCCAGTAAAAGGGCATCCTACAAAGTCACTGATGAGTAAGCCTCAAAACTGTGCAGGTCATCACTAACAAGGGAAGTCTGAGAAGCTGTCACAGCCAAAAGGAGCCCAAGGAGACGTGACAGCTGAATGTGATGTGATGTGCTGGATGGAATGCTGGAACAGAATAAGGGCAGTTTTTAACAGTTTTTACTGTTAAAAACTAAGGAAATCTGGATGAAATATAGACTGGAGTTAGGGAGAATGTGTTGATATTAGTTCATTACTTGTAAAAATGTGCTATATTAATGGAAGATGTTAGAGGAACTGGGTGGAAAGTATGTGGGAACTGTACTACCATCTAATTTTCCTGGAAATCTAAACTGTTTTGTCAAACAAATCCAAGTGCCATTTAAAGGTCTCGCAGTAACCCGGTGTTTTCCGTCTCTCTGCAGCTTCGAGAGTGTGTGCTGCCTGGCCGACTCTCCTTCTCTCTCAGACATCACTTTTGATGGCAACCCCATAGCTCAAGAGTCATGGTACAAACATACCATCCTGCAGAACATGCAGCAGCTGCGCCAGCTGGACATGAAGAGGGTCACGGTGAGAGCGCTGCCCTCGCTGCGGGCCAGGGAATCTGGATGCGTGTGCTCTGCTGGACAGTGAGCTGGGGGTTGTCATAAACGTCACTGTGGTGTATTTCATGATTAGAATGATGGCTTTTTCTTTTACCACCCTCCAATGTCGTTGAATGGGGCTCTTTAAATTCCTAGCCTTCTATCTAAATTAACCACCGTGCTTGTGTTTTTATTCTTGCTTAGTCCCTAACTGATCATTTACTTTGGAGTGGGGAAGAGTCACGTTGATGATGGCCAAGGACGTGGGTCCTGGACCAGCCCTGAATCTGAAGCCGGTCCCGGAGCTGAGTCCTGGCTGGACTATTTTCTAAGTCACATGACCTTCGGCCGTTTCCTTAACTTTTCTGTACCTCATTTCCTCCAAGTGGAATGGGGACGGTAATTGTGTTATGTCCTAGGGTTGTTGTCAAGGTGAGGTGAAGTACTAAACCTTAGAACATGACTGCCAATTTCGATATGGATTCTGAGTGATCAGCCGGGTTTATTCAGGAGCCAGTCAACTCATGGCCAGCACACCCACGTCACGACGTGTGCCTCTCTCCCTCAGCGACACTGTGGGCAGCTGGGGGGCTGGCAGGTGGGGGAGTGTTGACCCACTCGTGGATACCAGGGACCTGCTCATGCTCCGCCTCTCTCTCTGCTCCCGCGCGGAGGCACGGCTCTCTGTCCTCCCTGTTCGCTCGGACCTATACCGTTCGCCCTCCCCCGCATCTCCCTGCCCTCCCCGGTGAGCCCCTCGGGTCCTTCCCATTGCTCTTGCTGATCAGGCTGAGGTGAGCGGGGTAAGCGGTGAAGCTAACCCATTTATATAAATGAGTGCTTCATTATATGTTGTTTCTTACAGTGAATTTCTAGGTCCTACTTGTCTACCCAACTAATGTCCTAGTGGGCAGAAGCCATTCTTTCCTCGCCTAACACCTGCAGATGTTCTGTGCACGTTTCTTTTCTTCTTTCTCATCAGTGGTGACAGTGTAGTCATGTTCAACAAAGACTTGGTTGAATGAGCTTTACCTACTTCTGTGCCTTAAATAAAGGAGAGTAATACTGTCTGTAGTCACTGTCCTCGCACAGCCGATAGAGCGTGTTTGCCTGGTAAGGAAACGAGGGCAACGCCCGGCAGGGAGCGGGGCCAGCTGTCTGCCAGAGGCAGGGCAGCGGTCCTTTGCCTCTGTCCTCCACTGTCTGTCTTTGTCCTCCACTGTCTGCTTCAACGGAAGCAGTCTCCGTGTTATACACAGAAAAGTTGTGCATTCAGTACAAAGAGCTTTTTTTCTTGAACCATTTGAGAGTGGGCTGCCGACTCAATTCCCTAACCACCCTGAACACTTCAGTGTATATTTCTTATAAGCAAAGACATTCTCCTGTGCAAACACGATGTAACCAGTGAAATCAGGAAATGATTGAGTAATTACTGGTGTTGAATTCTCACACCACATTCAGTTTTACCAGTCACATCAACAGTGTTTTATAGAGCAAAATGATCCAGTTTGAAATTATACATTTATGGGGCCGAATAAAATATTAATACTTTTCTTCTCACCTTTTAAGTTCTTCTGGCTGGGCTAAAACCAAATTAAAAAGATACAGATCAACAGGAGAAAATCAAAGTTTAATATACGTGCATGGGGAATTCACATAGGCGTGATAATTCCATGAAAATCCTGAAGACAGTGAGGCAACATTGGGTACATAAGGTATTTTTGGACAAAGGAGAGGGAGAGGAGGTGGGCTACTAGATTTTGGAAATGAGAGTGAGCAATGCACACTGTGCATAATTTGGAAAAGAGCAGAACACACTCGGCAGACAAGTCCTTGCAGGTGACTTGGAGACAGCGGGGCGTGGGGTGTCCGCCTGGCACTGAACTCATCATATTATGCAAAGGCGACACCCTCGGGCCTCCTTCCTGGAGCAGGTCCCCTGTCTGAATTTCTTGGGTGGGAAATGCGTGAGGGTCAAAGGTTCTTTCTGAGTCTTTTGTTTCTTAGTAATCAGCTTAAAGTCAATATTCAAAACAGCAGCGTCCTGGCGACAGCATTCTGGGCCCTCCGTGTCACCTGCAGATGCACTGTGTTGCCACATCGCTGTTGTGCCATTTTCCAGGCACGGTGCCTCGGTTCTCCTGAACCTGCATAACTCTGGTGTTCAGGAAGATTGCAGATCAGTTCTTTTGTGCAGTGACCTCAGTCCAGGTTTTTTATATTTCCTCAAGATTAATTTTTAGCTATAGATCTTCAGTATAAATGTCACAGAGGTGATTTTGCATTCTTACTGCATCTGATGGTCAAGTGATATGTAATTTCTATGTGTCCCTTTATTGATGTTGTTCAATTAAGATGGTGTCCGCCAGGGTTTTACGTGTGAAGTTCCTGCTTTCTCTTTGTCATCCCATTGCTCATTAAAATTTTAGTTTATTCATCTGGAATAAATTTGTTCATGTTGGAATTGTTGCCTGTGGAAATCAGGCTCTCCCACCGGATCACAACAAACGCATCCAAGTACCCACCCATGGGAGACTGTGGTGTGGCAAGGATTGTTCAGGTGGAAATATGCCCCTTGGTTTCGTGTCCTGAATCCACCTGTTCTGCCACAGAAAAATTCCAACTGTGTCCTCAGCAAGGCTAACACAAAGGCCATTGTCCAGAGTTTCTGTTTCATATTAAAGCTGAGTCCTTCGGAGCCCCCACCATCTGCTGTGGGCCAGCGTGGCTGCTGGACCCACATGGTTGTGTCCCGGGCAAGAGAGGGACACACGGACAGATGATCAGGTGTGTGCTACTCACGAGTGAGAGAGAGAGTGTGCTTCCCTGTCCCCCTGGGGTTGTAACCAGAGCTTTTCCAAAGTAACCCATCAACTTCCCAAGCTTTTGCAGGCTTTTGATGTGTGACTGACAGGCCTCTGTGCTGCCACCCTCTGCACCCCCAACAACCTGGTACTGTGGGGCAGACAGTGCTCCTGGGGAGATTTCCTGTTCCCCCTGGGGATGCAGTGTCCTCGGTGGGCGGGTGTGAATGAGTCTGTAAAGCCCATAGCTTCCCGGCTAAGCAAGCGGGCTTATGCTCCCCAGTTTATTAAAGTCAGTCTCTAATTCCCCTTGTGCTTTGTCTTCTTAACGTCTAGTTCACTACTTACAGTAACAGTATGGACCATCATATCTAGTTTTAGTTATTGTTTATAATTTTTAAGCAATTTTAATGTGAAACAATCTGCCTTTTTACAGACTTTCTGTAACTGGATTGGCGGAAGAGTTATATTGGAACACAGCTGTGCTCATCCATTTATGTCTTCTCTGTGTCTGTTCTGATATTATATTAGTGGAACTGAGTAGTTGCTCAAGAAACTATATGGCCTACAAGCATAAAATATTGTCCATCTTGCTAGAAAAGTTTGGTGACTGACACCTGTTCTATAAGAATTTTTTCTGTTTAAAAGAATATCTTAATTAACTATGTAATTTACCATGTAAACCTTCTAGCTGGAGTAGATTACACAAATATTAGTGAACTTCCGTGAACTAGGGCCGTGATTCCCACACCGTGTGCCAAAGACGCTGTAGTGCACTCACAGGGGCTCTGTGGAACGCCTGTTATTTTTCAGGGGCATGCAGTGATGTTCAGTATCTGTGAGATACTGAAACACTTCCAGTTCCAGGTATTCTACCATTTCCACATTAGATGGCACTGTATTTCTCTCTCTGGCGTCATATCTTGGCAAAGCTGAGTTTTCAGGGGTTATTGTGATAAAAACAAAACCCATGCCAATCAGTATGGACCAGGAAGCAATGGTGGCAGTGCCCAGTTGTTACACTCAGCAGCTAGTCAGATATTAACAAAAGATCAGGGAGCCAGGCATCTAATTAAACTAGCTTCACAGACACCCCAGGGGACAGCCACATCCACCATCAAAGGGACTTAATCCTGGAGCAGGCAGGAAGGATCAGCTTTCCGTTCTCCCCAGGGAAACACCAGTCTGTTCCCATAGACTAAGGTGGGGTGGGAGTGGGGAGAATCAGCAAGGGAAAAATTCCCTTGCTGAGGCATGTGCAGTAGAAGCCAGGTGGGGACCATAAAGGGGAGGAGTCTAGCCTGGGAAAGTCTGGGGAAAAGACCGGATAGGATAAGGTCATGGAACCCAGAAGATCCAGGAAAGGGATTGGACAGGAGGAGGGTCCAGCACAAGCTCACAAGGATTAGGAAGATTGGTTAGTTTAAATGAAAGCTCACTCTCTCCCAAGCTCAAGATAATGTAATAAAAGATTGACAGAGGCCCAGGCGCATTCTCTTTCAGCAGCAGCCACATGAGCTTGGGTGATGCAGCTCTGGGCGAAGCGGGCTGGACGGGAACAGAGACTGTGCTGGACCACTGGAGCCTTGGATGACAGGCTAGTGCCATGGCAGCTGTCGGTCCTGGCCCTCCTCCTGGGCCGGGGGAGGCCTCAAAGGCTGGACTTGTGCAGTGAGACAGCTGAGCCACGTGGCCACGGATGAGACAGTGCAGCAGCCTCTATGGGGCATCGCTGCCCTATGTGCCCTTCCATTAAATATTCCCGCCGTTGCTCACATTTTCCTACTCGTGAGCCCCTGAGAGTCTTTCCTCACGACTTTGCAAACCCATTTCCAGACTAGTCACCCAGACCCACCTTGGTCCCGGTCCACACCCAACAACACAATCTAATCACAATGTGAGAAGTTGTGCGATGCCCCACGGGTACACACGTTCCATTGGTAAGTGATTGTGGTTACTTAGGAGTGGTATATTTTCTCTTCAGTTTATATGTATTATATTTTTCAAATGGCTACTGAGTCGCTAGAGCATGAATATTTATTAAGTCGTTTCTTAACTACAATACACAGAGCTGTGGCCTTTTGACCTAGAGGTGCCGTGGAAAAATTCCTGAGACATTCATTCTTGGTCCCGTTGAGCTGGCAAGTTTCTATGCTAGGGCTGTGTTAGATACTAGAGATGATAATATCAGGGTTTTATTACAGTCTAGTGCAGAGGCAGTCATGCAGCCAGATTATAACCCCAAATGGCAGATAAGACAGATTAATTGATAGATATGTGCACACGCTTGCACACATAGCACAATCATATCAAAGAGCAAAGCACTCCTGTGTCTACTGGAGAAATAGGCAGAGTTCCAAAGGAGAAAATACTTGACTTGAGTCTTGAAGAATGGCAAAGAGGAAGGAGGGTGTACCTCTGAAGACTGGTCCGGGGAGAGAGAAGGTGTGCAGAATGCAGAGGGGCGCCAAGAGAACGCAGCAACTGCTAGCAGTCCGGCATGGCGAGCTGTGTGTACACGGGGGACCAGCAGGAGAGAGGACGTCTGACAGGCAGGGGCAGGCTGTGAGAGGCACCGTGGGTCACAATAAAGAGGTTGGATTCTTGTCGTGCACATAATAAGAAGCCCTTGAAAAGTTTAAGGTCATTTAATTGGCATTGCCTATGAGGAAGACTGTATGTGTAGCGCCCCGGGGGTGCATTGGGGAGGCAGGGGTAGCGATGAGGTGGGAGGCGGGGACGTGAGTCACCAGGGTGCGAGCCTCTGCAGCCCGAGCCAGGGGACGGCGAGAGTGTGGTGCTGAGGGGTGGTGTGAGCTGCTGGTCCGTGCCTGTTCAGCTGTTATTAACCCGTTTAGCTGCTGTTATCTCTGTTCAGAAGAATGGATTTTAGTCTGTACAGTATAGAAATAGATAGTAATAAGGTGAAAGCAGAGCCTAGGACAGGTGGCTCAGCAGGTCTGAGCTCAGCCCTGTCTGGATCAGGGCTGGCAGACTCTCCCGTAAAGGGCCTGGTGGCAAACATTACACAGGCTCTGGGAGCTGCCAGGCTCCATCGAGCACTGCTCAGCTCTGCCGCGTAGTGTGAAAGCAGGCATGTGCATGGCCAGGTTCCAATAAAACTTTATTTACAGCAGCAGGCGGCAGGCTGGCCTTGGCCTCTGGGCTGATCCAGGGCACTGAGTAAACAGCAAGTGAACCGCTGAGCCACTGAGAGCTGTTTCTGCGAAGCGGTGTCGAGTAATAGAGTAGCTGGAGGGTAAGCGATCTCATCTGTCTGTCACAGAGGGAAGAGCATAAGTCCCACAAATTGTGGCAGTAAACTTAGTATTGATCATGGAAGAAAACTGAATTCGATTATCAAAAGATGGGTTGTGAGCATTTAAGGAATTGATCACTAGGAGGCAGCATGAGTTCACTAAAAACAGTTCACACCAGCACTTTTTCCATTTTAGATGTTATAAATTAGCCCCTCTCAGAAGAGCGCTAAAGATGGTGTTTTGGTGCTTAAGCAAAGTGTTTGACAAAGTCTTTTATGAGATTGCTTCCAGTACATTGGGTGACAACACGGCTGAATGGAGTTGTGGTTTTGATCAAATGGATTAGACTAACCATTGATGCCGGAGCGATTGAGGCAGGCCTGTGCGGGCGTGCCCATTCTGTTCTACATTTTTGTTCAGTGACTACATGACAGTATTTATCTTATTCTGATAAAGTATGTGAGTGACAGAAACCGGAGAAGATGGAGATCCTGATATATCAGTTGATCAAATCAGAAACCAAAAGTAGCGCAGTGATCTAGAACAGGTTTAGCAAACTGGGGCTGGTGGGCCAAATCCATTCTGCAGCCTGTGTCTGTATGGCTTTCGAGTGGAGAATGGTTTTTATATTTTAAAGCACTGTTTTTGAAGAGAAAAGAACAGTGTGCAATAGAGATCTTTGTGGTTCATAAAGCCTCAAACATTCATTATCTAGCCCTTACAGAAAAAGTTTGCTAACCTCTAGTCCAGAAAAATAAATAGAATTTAGCAAGATAAACAAATAGATAAATTAAACATTCTGAACTTGACTCCACAACATCAAATAAAACAATTCTCACCCCAAATGCAGAGAGACAAGAAAGAAAACTCGCCTTGGAATCGATATGTCCACAGTGAGTTGTGAGATGTGATTGTTAGAAGTTCACATGGTTTAAAAAAAGATGTTCATTTATAGAAATAGAGGATCCAAAATGGAGACAGTAGTCTTTAATGATCCGACACACTGGAATTTTCTGGTAAAGCTGGCATGATGTATTGACAAAGGAAGAAGCATAGGGAAGGTATCGCAGGTCTTCAGATATTTTCGTAACTGTCCAGTAAGAGAAAAGACACATTTTGAAAGGCTAAAACCGGGACCGTTGTACAGAAAATTCTGGGAGGCAGAATTTTCTCCTATTTATTTCTAAGGCAGTATTTTGTGAATGTAGGCAGTATGTCCACAATTCTGAAACAGGTACAGTGTCTGAGTTTTCACATGGAACGCACATGTATTTGGCTTAATATGAACTTATTTATAATTTGCTCTCCAAAAAGTGTAATAGCCTATCTGAGGCGGAAGTGACGATGTGGCCCCTATCACTAATGCTTACCCATGCGGTCTGATTCTCGTCCTCTTTCTGACATGTGGAGAGATGATATTTCCTTTTCCCTGGCAGTTAGGTGTGTTCATGCAACTTGCTGTTGCCAATGAGATGTGAGCAGAAGTAATGTGTATAATCTCCGGGTGGAAGCGTTTAAAAGCCGGCGTGTGAGTTCCCGTGCCTTTCTTCCGTGGTCGCTGCGGAGCGCGTGACGGGCTGAAGCTGCCATCTGATCACAGGGCGCGGGCACCGAGCCACGGTGTGCGGGCGGGTGCAGGGCCCTCTGCGCCACCAAGACGGGAGCTTTCCTCACTGTAGCTGGTGCGGGCTGCTAGTGGTTGTAACCGCATAGCCCAGCCCAGCCCAGCCCGGCTTCTCCCTCGGTTGCGTTCATGCGCTCCGCCGTGAACCCTGACCCCGGGAAAATCAGTGTCTTCTGTGAAACAGGATTGGTTGAATGAAAACTATGGACTGTCTTCTCTGGACAAAAGCAGTGATTTTAAAGTCTGTTTTAATACTTGACATTGTCAAAGAAAACAGTGTGTTTTCTAGCTATCTGTTATATTATTTTTAACTCTGTGGTTAAAAGCCCACAATACCATTTACGTTTTTAATTCCACACAAATTGCTGCCTATATTGGGATCATTTTGTTTAGTTTGGAACAAAACTCTCAGGTAATATAATGCATTGTTTTAAGGCCTTAATAATCTGCTAACAGATAATCCAGGTTACCGAAACACCTATTAAATCACTGCACCTCTGAACTAATTTGAAGTCATTCCTGTAATCGGTCTTCATGACAGCCGAAATATGGAAAAAAATTGATTTTTTTGGTCCCAACTAGGTTCCTTTCATTTGCTATATAAAGGATATGGCTTCGATCCCAGAAATTGAACTATTAACATGAAGATGCCAGAATTTCTGTTTTTTACTCTTACCAACAGATTTATAGCTTATCTTTAAAATTAGAGGTATATTTTTGTTTCTAAGTTTAGTTACTCTGTAATTATTTGGGCTGAAATACAGTCATCAGATATATAAATTCCTTAAAACACTCCGTATTTGAATTGATGTGGCATATATCCAGTTTTCCTAGGCTGAGCTTTCCTTTTAAAGTCCTACTGCCTTTAATAGAAGCTCAGATTCTTTGAGAAAATCTGATGGAATCACCTCTTAAGTATGTGCAGTACGTGATCCGCACAGTTCCCTGTGCTGTTTGAAATTGGCTCTTTAAATAACCAATCTGTTTCTAGTTCACATTTTATAGATGAGTCAACAATTGAACATTGGTATAATTTGCTTTTTAAAAAGTTTGTTCTGAAATAGATTATACTTAATAGGTACAAAATCAGTATTTACTAAACAGAAGAATTTAATTATTAATCCAGCTACTTTGTGAAGCTGGGAATAAAGGTTCTGAATTTTTTATTTAGTTTATTTTTCCTCATCACCTCTATTCAGCCTCACGCTAAGAAAAACCAATTCCATATTGTAAAAGACGCTTTAAATTCACCAACAATCACATTAAATTTCCGTTCCCTTTTAAACAACTAAATCATATGGCATATTACTACTGAGTTTTAACCTCAACCTTTTCATCTCTCTAAAATCAGCAAAATACATTTAGGTATGCCCTTATTAAAAAAGAGACAACAAATTCCATTTCTTATAAGACGTGGTTGCTGGTCCTGATTCTAGTTTTGTAATTAGCCGTGTGACCTTGTATAAATTGCTAAACTTCTCAGAGCATCCACTTCCCTATTCCTAAAATCGGAGATTGCCAGTGGATGCATTCCTAGCTCCCTTTCTAACTCTGTAGTAGTTTCTCCCTGTGCATGTTCAATATATTTCTTTAGTCTGGGTCTTTGTCTTCAGAAGCATTCATGCTGGCTTGCCCTCTAGAATACATTTGAACTTCTTTAATTCGAATGTAGCAGATAACCACAGAGGTACTGGTCAGGATGGGACAGGTGATGCTGCAATAACGCTTCTCTGACCTCAGTGGAGTAAAGGACCCACGTTCACTCCCTGTTCACACTAACTGTCTGCCCGCAGAATGAGCCTGGGGAGCTCGTTGTGTGTCATCCTTATTCCAGGGCCAAGGCCTTCCGAGCGCCCACTGTCAGGGCTTTGCAGAGTCAGTGGCAGAGGCCCGAGAGGGAACAGCTGTGCCCAACGTTGGCTTTGAGAGCTCCCGCCTTGAAATTAGCGCTTGTCACTTTTGTTCATGTGGCCTTGGCCGAAGCAAGTCAGTGACCACTCCCGGCCTCAGGAGGTCCTGTCTTACAGCGCGGCCTGGACGTGGGGAGGCGGCTCCTAGGACTGTTTATCATGTTTTAAATAAAATGATGACTTCTGGTAGGACTGTTAGTGCTGCCTTTATGGAGGGAAATTCGCAAACATATCAGAAGCCCTAGAAATACGTCAATCATTTTGTTTAGCAGTTCCAGTTTTAGGTAATTAATGAACAAATATATAAAGATGTGTATATAAGAATTCAGTCCTTAAATATATAATTATTACATGTCTACTGTGTGCTTGGAGTTGACGTGCTCTGTACCTTTATGGGACATTTTGGTGTTGGGGAGGGGAGAGGTAGCGCCAGAGACAATTCAAGTGAAACCGGTAGGTGTTGTGAAGGGGAGTGTGGGGTGCAGTGAAAGCAGGCGGGGACAGTTCTTCCCACCCACTTTCCAGGCATTTGATTCTCCCTTCAGCCGTGTAAAATCTGCTCTGCAGCCCCCTCCATTGAGTTTTTCATTTCAGTTTTTGTGAATTTTTATTCTTAGAAGAGTTCTCCTTCAAATGTGCTAAACTATTATAGTTTCCTATCTCTGAAGATATTTTCAAGTTTGTCTTTTATGATGAAATTGTTTTCTCAAGTTGTGACATAATTTTGAATGCCTACAAATCTTTTGATAATAAAAATTAGAAGTTACATGGTTTTAATTTACTCTGCTAAAATTTGACAGTCTCCAGGGGGAAAGCTTGATCAAAATTGCACATACAGATTGCAACTTTAAAAAATGTGTTCATGGTGAACATTGTCATATTACTTAGTTTCTTTCCCCTCGTCACCTTTATTCAGCCTTACATAAGAATAACTATAATCCATACAGAAATGATAAGACTTGAGTAAGGAAGGGTCTTCGGATTAGGACTGATTTTTAAAATTTTCTAAACTGTCAGCACTGGCTGGTGTGGCCTGGTGGATTGAGCACCGGCCTGCGAACCAAAGGGCCACCAGTTTGGTTCCCAGTCAGGGCACCGGCCTGGGTTGTGGGCCAGGTCCCCAGTAGGGGGCACTCAACGGGCAACCACACATGGATGTTTCTCTCCCTGTCTTTCTCCCTCCCTTCCCCTCTTTCTCAAAATAAATAAAGTCTTTTAAAAAAATTTTTTTCTAAACTATCTATAATGTTATTTCACAGTTTTTAGAATTTAAGAAATTAGACTGGCCAAATCAATTTAAAAACAAAGTAATGATATTAATGGAGACTTATTCATATCAACAGAGAATTTTTAAAAAGCTTTCACTCTTGTTTTGTCATTTAAAAACTCTAATTTGTGATCATAAATCAAATCAAAATTGTTAGAGTATTATTTTGATCCTTTTGATATTCATCATAGAAAGTGTAAATCTTTCTCTGTGGCACAGTTGTGCTCATTGTACAAAGAAAAATTATACAAGCCTGCTTCTGCCTATTTTCTTCTCCTCTTACTTTTCCTCTCTCTGGTATTAGCTAGACTTAGCTCACATCCAGAGTAAGGAGTAAAGGGCGCAGGTTGTCTAGAATCAGGAAGGAAGAAGAAAATGAAGGAGAACATGCTAATTTTTTTCTGAGGGCATAGTTTCTATTGGCTAAGTAGTATGTCTCTCACAAAGAAAATCAGACTTGTGTTGCCCTGGCTGGTGTAGCTCAGTGGATTGAGCGCGGACTGGGAACCAGATGGTCCCAGTTCAATTCCCTGTCAGGGCACATGCCTGGGTTGCGGGCCGGGTCCCCAGTGAGGGCCATGTGAGAGGCAACCACACATTGCTGTTTCTCTCCCTCTCTGTTTCCCTCCCTTCCCCTCTCTCTAAAATAAATAAAATCTTTAAAAAAAAATCAGACTTGTAGAACCAAAGATACTTAGCATAAGAAAAGGCTAAATACTTAATTATTTTTTAAAATTTCTTTAGGAAGAAGAAAGGCGTATGGCATCTGTTGTAGCAAAGAAAGAGGAAGAGAAGAAGCGGGAAAGTCATAAGCAGTCCTTGCTCAAGGTATGTCCCCAAGTTCCGCGTGCATGGGAGTCCCTCTCTCACGGTCACCAAGGCTGGCCGGCCAGCCAGAGCAGGGTTTCCCTCTCTGATGCGTTCGTTCTCGTCAATAGCACAGTTTTTTATAATGGCCCCTAAAACTTTTGTAAGTTTACCACCTATAAAGAAACTTACACTTCTGAAATACAATGTAATGTGCATCATAAAACACATGCAAAAGCTACTTTAAAAGAAAGAGATGAAATAAAATAACAGAAGTTATCAGTTGTCTCCACACAAGTGCATCAACTGTATTTCCGCAGGGCATTTAAAGTTTGGAATTTCAACACTTTCGGTTGGCTTCTCCGATACATAGGTGGTAAAGATTTTGAGGAATTTATGGATTGAAATTTGTTTTAAACTTGTTTTAAGTGATTTAACATATCATATATTTCCTTCCTTCAGTGTTTTATTTTAAAATATTTTAGATTAACATCACGAAGTGTAGTAAAGATAACAGAAAGCTTATATACATCTTGTGCTTCATGCTGTGTTCTAAAACTAAGTATGTCACCCTGAGGATAATACTCATTCTTATCTTATACGGGTGCTTTTCTTTTTAAAATTAAACTTAAAATGGTGTTTAGAATTCTGAAAGGGATACAGAGTTGCCTATAATGGACGTAGGAACCAGGAAACTTAGTGGGGTGACGGAAATGTTGTGTCTTGATAGGACAGTGGGTTACACAGGGGTGTGCACTTGACCAAAGAGTGCACACTAGTCTGTGTGTTTTACTCTATGAAAACTACTCTTAAATTAACAGAAAAGAAAAGCAGCTTGGCCCACAGCCCTCGCAGCGCAGGCTACTACTTCAGAAGCACTTAGAGCCATTTCTCAGGGCGCTACAGTTTTCTCACTCCGACTGCTCCCCACCCTCTGTTTCCCCTCGTTCCATCGATCAAGTGTGTCTGAGCCCCCTCTCGGCGTCTCTGCCTTTTAACGATTTAGCCAATAAGATTCTAGTTTTCCTAGTAATGGCATGTCCCTAAGGGGTGGCCAAAAACGTATTGGCTTATAGGAAATCTAGTTGTAGGCAGATTTTAAAAAATATATAGGAACAAGATTTACCATTGCCAAGTAACAGTATGGCAGACCTCCTGACTGGCTCACTTGGACAAAGCAGTATTTCTTACCACACCAACGCTGCCGTCAGGTGCGTCAGTGAATGAATGAATACGTGAACAAACAATATGTGAATAAGTAAGCCGACTAAAGCTCATAGACCTAAAGAACACTCACTCGTGTGAGCCCTGGAGCACGGAAAGGTAGCGCAAGCGGAGAGACTCCGTATGTGGTTTAGCTCTACGCTAGTGTACGCAGAGCCTGCTGTAGGCAACAAACTGCACTTGACTCAACTTTTGAACTGAAATTTTTTTCTTGTGTACCCAGTTCAGCTGCTTATTGTCATCGTCGGCATTTTTGAAAATGTGCCATTAAATTTTCAGCTCACCTGTTTTTTAAGTGTTTGGAAAGTTTTTATGAAAACTTCAAAAAATAGCGAATGCTTCTCTTTCAGTCACTAAATAGGACTTTTGAATTATGAGGGTAACTTAGTTTTTAAAATTTTTAATAAGAAGGAAAGCATAGGAAATCATAACTGGGTTCTAGCCCAGACTCCGATTGGGGGTCGCGATGCCAGACCCTCAGTGTTTGCTGGGAGTTGCTTCCCGGGGCAGCACGTGCTGATCACTAAGAAAACGGGGCGGCTGGTCGGAGAGGAGCAGGAGGAGCACAGACACACCTGCTGCCTTGTCGCCTTTTCTCTGCCTCCTTCCAAGCCTGGAAGCGGGTGGAAGTGAGAGTCGTGCCCTATGCTAGTGTGGTATCGACTGTGAAGAGTTCACTCAAGCGGCAGAGCTGAAGCTTGGCACCCTCTGAAATAATCATCGCTCTGACGCGGAATCGGCAACGTGTTGCCCTGTAGCTCTGGAAACATGGTTGAAACGGATGTGCCGGGTGCATCTGCGGTAATCAAGCATAAATTTTCTTTTGGGTACCTTTACCCCTTCTGCTTTGCATGATCTCTGTCTTTTCTTTTGCTTGTTTCTTGCTCCTCAGATATCTAGGCCCTATGTGGCCCCCGGCCCCCGGTCCCCCCAGTCCCAGACTGCGCTCCTGTTTTAAAATGTGTCTTCCCTGTTCCTGGGCCCGGCTTTAAAAACCATTCTGTCAGCCAGCCTGCTGTGCGTCTGATTTATAACCCAAGGAAAGGGCGCTCAGCATTGGGGGGCTGGAAAGTGCTTACAGCTTCAGAGTGCCTTGTCGTGCATTTAACACACTCGGTGCTGTGCAGGTGTTCTGTGTCTTTGATTTCTAAGCACTGCTGTATCTGCCTCATTAAGGATGTTTCTTTCTGCCAACCTCCAGTCAGCCAGAAGGCCAAGTGCATGGAGCCAGTGTGACAGCCACCCTTCGTTACCTCACTGTCCCCGCCTCTTTCAAAGTGGCCTTGGTAGTAAATGAAAGTGGTGGCGTTGCTCAGGTTAGGGATTAGAGTGTCACAGTCTTCCGCAAATAACTGAAACAGAATTTTTTAAGGTAAGGTGCCTTTTTATTATAGATTTGGGGGAGATTACAGTACAATAGCAGATTTCCACTTGCTTTAGATGAGGAGGACATACATAAAACGTCAGAAAATCTCAGAAGTATAAACATATCAAGTATAACCCACTTAACTATATAGACAAATTGGAAATACCAAGCAATAGGAAAAAACGCTAAAAACATTTCTAAAAACAGAAATAGAACTTTTTAAAAGTTTAGTTTTAATTAGTTTTGTCATCACTTTTTATTCCTATTCAATGCCATTTCTACATGCTAAAACTTTAGCTAACCAAATACAGGCAAAGAGGAGGAACTAAAAATAATTATTTACGTGTGTATGTGCACTGAGCTAATGGGCTGAGCGTCTTCCTAACAGCCATCACTGGCTCCTGGGGGAACAGGTGAGGGGTCGGCATCGCACACTGGTTTTCCATTGGACGGTCGTGCTCTTAGTAAAGAGGAAGGGGAAGTGTCTGTTTTCAGCACTGCTCTTCCTGACAGGACCTATAATAATACTAATTTTTGATAATGTAGACTAGATTAGAATAGAATAGAATAGTGATTATTTCCCCCAGTCCATTTCTTTGTAAGTCAACTAGAAACATTTTCACCGCGCAGTTTCTTTCAGTACTCTAGGTCTGCTTTTTCAACAGGTTTCTGAGGGAATGGAGCCCAGGGGCCCTAATCAGTGCTTCTGAAAGTGAGGTTGGTTAGCAGTGTTTGGGACTTTGTTAGGAATGCAGATTTTGGAGCCCTGCCGGAAACACACTAAGTCAGAATGGGGTGAGAACAGGCCATTAGCATTCTAAGCTCTCTGTGTGACGTGAGGTGCTCTGAAGTTTGAGAACCACTCCCCTAAGGCATCTGTTGCATGTAATGAACTAAATTATATTTATCTAGGATGGTACTAGTTACCTAGAAACATTTCAACCTAGTACAATTTTTTTAGTAGTCTATATGTAATTATTAATTGTAAGACATTATAATTTATACTGTGAAGCTTGGAACATTAATCAGTCCCTGTCCTTCTCTCCTCCTTGCCAAGATTATTTCATCATATTGATCCTGATTATTGGGTAGGAAAATTAAAATATTACTCATTTTTTCTTTCTATGTTTAAACACAAAGATGTGTAAATTTCTTTCAAATTACATTTTCAGATAACACTTAGGTATATAAATTTCTGTTGAACGTCCAGGTAGTGAATTTTCAAACTTCCAATGGGGAGTAATCATTGTTTGTATATATACATTTTTTCTTTAAGGCTGATACACTATTATTAAGATGTTTTAATGCAGAAGGGAAATAAAGGCTCGTTGTATTTTGTTTTAGAATACCGATTTGTAGCTCCTTTTTAAAGTGTGAATAATAGTGCAAACAATAGCTGTTCAGATCCTCTCCTGCCACAGAAATTGCCTTATGACCTTGTTACAATAAACCTTTCCACAGGAGAAGAAAAGGTTGACAATTAACAACATAGCCCGGCAGTGGGACTTGCAACAACACCGAGTAACCAGCGTTGCTACAAGTCAGGACAGAAAAGATGCTGACTCTCCTTCTCAGGACCCCTGTCAGACGGAGAGAAGCACCATCTCTGCATTTCCAGAGGAAACCGGGTATGCAATGGTATTCTTCCCAGATCCTAGTCTTTGGAGAACTGAATTTGAAGCAGAAATGGGAGGCCATCTCTCTTATAATTATTTAACAATAGTCTTTTTAGGAAAACCTATTTGTTACAGAGCAGGGGCCGGGGACACCCCCAATGATACCCCAACCCCTCACCAGGTTCGTTATGCTCACCACCAATGGAAAGATATCTCTCAATGCCAGAGACTTGTGAAAAGGAAAGGAATTGTTTATTTACAAGTTATACAGGCTTGGAGTAATGACTTAAGGTCGCCTTTAAAATACTAAAGTTCTCTAGAATACCTGTTCTCTAGAATACCCACAAATGCACACAGTCCTTCCTTCTCCCCCTGCCCAGTCCAGGGTACCATATCTCAGGGAGAAAAGTAGAAGTCCGTGATTCAGGCAGATCCTCAGTTCTGACACCATCCACTGTGTCGTCACCATGATCTCCAGTTAATCCAAAACCATGTGGCACCTTCTCATGGCCCACCGGCAAGAGTCCTTTCACCCCTTTTCTTCCAGGCAAAGTCACTCCTGCTTCCTAGGCCGCGTGGCAAAGGGAGCCACCCAAAGCCACGTGGTCCTGCCTCTGTCTCTCAGGCTGAGGGGTCCCCACTCCTCCAAAGCCTCGTGGTCCAGAGAGAGAGAGCTATGGCTGCTGTGCCAGGGTTTAAATCCCCATGCCAGACTTCCTCTGCAGCCCCATTTCCGACTCCTCCTTCAATTCGCTACACCTGCCAGCACTTCATATTCCTCCAGCCTTTTCTGGGTTGCCATGGTAACTGTGGGCAGGTGTGGCCCCATGGCATAGAGCCAAGCGTCTCCAAGTTCTCACGCAGGCGCTGTGTCCAGGGGGAGTTGCCTCCCAGTTACGTCTTGGGTGGAAGTCACTTCATCCCCTGGCTCACAGCATGGCCACAGCTATTTAACATATCTATGAAACCAGTTAAAGGTTATAGATATGCTAAATGACCATGCCAGAGGTTAGCTGCAATGCTACTGCCATACTAAACAGCTCTGCATGGCCCTGCTCCATGCGTCCCATCCCCTCCAGTTCAGACTTGTGGGGTGAGGACATCCTATACATATCTAATATTTCCTGGACACCTTAAGTTCTGGACCCCATTGCAAATCCCTGTTTGGGTCCACTACTTGGCTGCACCCTGTAACATACTGAACTGAGAAGTTTAAATTTAAAAGTTGAGATGAAATTATTTACAAAATAAACTGATGCCTAGATTTAAAACCCTTTGGTGGTTTTCTGTTTGTCATAACAAAAACGTAGATTAATTAATATAGCCTATGAGACCCCCCCCTGCCAGGTCTCTACTGTTTTACCCTGTTTTCCGGCTGCAGCCTCGGGGACTTGCAGTTCAGTTCCCTCCAGCTGTCTTCTGCAAACAGTTGCCTTCTCCCCTGACACCACTGCCTGCTCTGCTTCCTGCACCTCCCCGGGCTTTACCTCCAGCTCAGCCTGGAGGCCTTACATTTAGGCTTCCTGTCCCCTGAAAACTGCCTCTCTAACTGTTTCTCAGAGACTGCAGTAGATGAAATGCCCCTTTTATCTCTCCATACTCTGCACTTTGCTGCCTTAGCACTTACCGTTACCATAATTAAATAAGAGGTGGGTAATTGTTTCAGATCTGTTTTCCCCAGTAGAATGTAAGTCTCAAGAAGAAAAGAATCCTGATTATCTGGACCTACATCATATCCCCAGCAGCCAGCACAAAACCTTACTCCTTAACTAGTATTATTAAGCAATTCAGCATAAAATCTGAATAATTAGTTTAGTTATGTTCTAGCAGGGGTGTCAAACCTGCGGCCCAGGACGGCTGTGAGTGTGGTCCGACACAAAGTCGTAAATTTACTTAAAGCATTCTGAGGTTTTGTTCTGATTATGTGTCACAATGTATTTAGTGTGTGGCCCACGACAACTCCTCTTCTTCCAGTGTGGGCCAGAGATGCCAAACGGCTGGACACCCCTGCTGAGGATCCATCCATTACCATGGCTCAAATCCTCATTTCTTTATGACTCATGTGTCATATAACTCATATCTCCCGGTTTATGAGGGAATTCTAATGCACTATCTAGACTTTTAATATTTTCCTCTTAAAAAAGTACATGGGAATCAAGTAAATAAGAGGAATATATATATATATATATTCTATCTGGAAGGTATCCAGCCATATCATATGCAAAATAGAGACATTTATTGAAGAAGATACAACATACAAGAAACATTGTACATAGAACAGTGATGCCCCAGTCCCCTTCAAAGTAGGCATCTGGGGACCTCATACAGTTCTCGCAATCACTATCAGCTACCCTGTTGTGTTTTCTTGGATCTCATTGATGGAATGAAATCTCTCCCCTTTCAAAGGTGATATTTACATTGAGGGAAAGCCAGAAGTTGCAGGGCGCCAAATCTAGACTGTTAGAGGGGCTGAGTCACCTGGGTGACTTGATGTTTCACCAGAAAACTCTGCACAAGGTGCATTATCGTGATGAAGCTGCCAGTCACCAGTTGCCCATAGCTGTGGCCTCTGAATCATCTGAATAGTTTTTTCAGAGAAGTGTTCAAGCTTAATGCAAAATTTGGTGCAGATTCCTTGCTCTACTTGTTCAGTCATTTTGAATGTGACGGCCACACAGCACACATGCTCACTCAACAGCATCCCTGCCCCACTGACCAGTACAGTGAAGTCGTCATTGTTCACACGTGTGCATTCCAGTCCACTCTCCTTGGCTGGTAGATTACACTGATGTCATGCAAACATTTCTCTTTATATTAATGATGGTTGGACTTTTTCCGAACATACTAAATATATATAGTATATTTATAATTTAAAATATATATGTATATTATTTTATTTTTTAAATTTTATTTTATTTTTTAAATTATATTTTATGCTATGATCATGCTATTATGCTAATTTTAATTATATTTCATGCTATGTTTATGCTATGATTATGATTATACTATTATAGTTGTCCAGAATTTTTCCTCCTTTGCCCCCTGCCACAGACCACTGCCACTCCCTCGGGCCATCCCCACACCATTGTTCATGTTCATGGGTCGTGCATATAAGTTCTTTGGCTACTCCACTTCCTGTCCTGTACTTTACATCCCCATGGCTATTCTGTGACTACCTGTCTGTACTTCTTAATCCCCTCCCCTCTTCACCCCTCCCCCCATCTCCCCCTCCCATCTGGCAACCATCAAAATGTTCCCTGTATCCATGATTCTGTCTCTGTTCTTGTTTTCTTAATTTGTTTTAACATTTCATACAATAATGGTTTGGTGATGATGAACTCCTTTAGTTTTCTCTTGTCTGGGAAGCTCTTTATTTGTCCTTCGATTGTAAATGGTATCTTTCCTGGGTATCTTGGCTGTAGGTCCCTGTTTTTCATGACTTTGAATATTTCTTGTCAGTCCCTTCTAGTCTGCAAAGTTTCTTTTGAGAAATCAGCTGACAGTCTTATGGGAACTCCCCTGTAGGTAACTAAGTGCTTTTAACTTACAGTCAAGACGTCGGCATAGATAAACACAGCTCACCTCCTCGCACAACCACAACCAAATTACAACTAAAATATAGAACATCCATCACTCAGAACTGTCAGAAGTGGAGTTGAATGGAAGTCTGACAACTCTGGATTTAAAAAAACCACATCCATCCAGACTGGTAGAAGGGGTAGAAATGTGGACTGGGCTGGTCTCACATCCGCATATGGTGGATAAAAATTCAGGAGGGATATCTCATGAGTGAGGAGTCCCAGCCCCCCCCCCAGCCCCCCCAGCCCAGGGTTCCAGTGCCAAGAAGATAAGTCCCGTAACTTCTGGCTTCAAAATCCAGCAGGGCTTGAGTTGGTGGAAGAAACTGTTGGAGTCCCTAGCAGTTCTCCTTAAAGATCCCACACGCAGACTTACTCAGATTCACACTCTCTGAGCTCTGGCACCAGGGCAGCAGCCTGAAAGGCACCAGTGGCATACAGGGAGGAATCGAAGTGTCTGCCATCAAGGCAGGAACTAGAGAACAGTTTTGGTTAAGAAAGCCTCTGTCCCCTTTCTGAGCCCTCCTCTGACAGAGCCACAGAGCCACCAGGTGGGTGCCGTATCTAAGACTCCATCATCCTGGCTAACATTGTTTGCCTACCCCAGAGATTCCCTGAGGCTTCATCCCACCCAATTTATGGGCCCACCCAAACTGTTAAATTAGACTTTTCCATATGAATGGCTGGTCTTGGCTTATGCTTCACAACTTCCTAAATCCTATCAAACAAACAACAGCTGGCCTCAGTAAGCCCTCTGCCCACATACCTCTTGCTAAGTGGCCCCAGGCCCAGCACTAGCAGCAGCCAGCCTAGATTCACAGCTTGGCTTCACCTAGAAATCTCCAAGCCAAGCACAACTAGCAATCATCTCAGACTGCTTAATAACTCATGCAGGGTGGCCCTGGGCAGAACCTGACCTTGGCCTGCACCACCCTGGAAATCCAGAGCCTGTGCACCCGGTGGACAGCTACAGACCATGTTGGAGCACCACTGCCTTGCTCCTGTACAGCTGATCCTTCACGGAGGGCAGAGGTTGGTGGTGGTCAGTGGTCACAGCCAGTCCTTGCAGCTGACTGGCCTGGGTAAATCCCTCTTATTGACTTGCCAACAGCAGTCAAGGCTCAACTACAAGAGGAGGGTGTACTCAGCCCACACAAAGGGCGCACCTCGAGTACCCATCCTGGGTGATAGGGGAGGCTGTGCCACTGGACCCTACAGGACACCTACTACATTAGTCTATGCCACCAAGTGAGGGAGTCCTAGCAGCTCTACCTAATACATAGATACAAACACAGAGAACTACCCAAATGAGAAGATAAAGACACGTGGCCCAAATGAAAACACAGAGAAAAACTCCAGAGAAAGAACTAAACAAAATGGAGATGAGCAACCTATCAGATGCAGAGTTCAAGACACTCTTTGTAAGGATGTTCAAGGAACTTACTGAGGACCTCAGTGGCATAAAAAAGGTCCAATTGGAAACTGGTGACACACTAATTAAAATAAAGAACAGTTTACAGGAAAACAACAGTAGAATGGATGAAACCAAGAATCAAATCAATGATTGGGAACATAAGGAAGCAAAAAACAACCAGTCAGAACAATAAGAAGACTTCCAGCCAAGGTGGAGGCATAGGTAGTTGTACTTTGCCTCCTTACACAACCAAAAGAACAACAGCAACAAATTAAAAACAAAAAATAACCAGAACTGCCAGAAAATCAAACTGTATGGAAGTCTGATGACCAAGGAGTTGAAGAAGAAACATTCATCTAGAGTGGTGAGAGGGGCGGAGATGGGCAGCCAAGGTGGATTGGATTCATGGCGGCTGGAGGACCAGGGTGGGCAAGGCGGCAGCTGGAGGACTGGGCAAGGCTGGGTGGCTGGTGGAGTGGACTGTCCCACATTTGCGTGCAGATAAACCAAGAGGAACAGCTGGAGAAAAAGACACACCACACAACCCTAGGTTCCAGTGTGGGGAAATAAAGCCTCAAAGCCACTGACTGAAAAAACCTGTGGGGGTTGAGGCAACAGGAGAAACTCCCAGCCTCACACAGGAGTACATTGGAGAGACCCACAGGGTCCTAGAATGTACACAAAACCACACACCTGGGGATCAGCACCAGAAGGGCCCAATTGCTTGTGGGTAGTGGAGGAAGGACTGAAAGCCAGCCAAGAGCTGAACAAGTGGCATTGTTCCCTCTCGTGCCCCTTCCCCACAGACAGCGCCACAACGCAACAGCTTGGGTAGTCCCACCCTGGCAAATCCCTAAGGCTCCACCCCATAGAACATAACAGGCACACCCAGACAAAAAAATATGGCCCAAATTAAAGAACAGATCAAAGCTCCAGAAAAAAACACAACTAAGCGATGAAGAGAGAGACAGTTCAAAACACTGGTAATCAGGATGCTCATAGAAGTGGCTGAGTATAGTCACAACAAGGAGGAAAAAGTGAAGGCTATGCAAAGTGAAATAAAGGAAAATGCACAGGGAACCTCCAGTTTAGGGAAGGAAACCAGGACTCAAATCAATGGAGTGGACCAGAAGGAAGAAATAAACAGCCAGAACTGAATAAAGAAACAAGAATTCAAAAAAATGAGGAGAGGCTGAGGAACCTCTAGGACAACTTTAAAAGTTCAAACATCCGAATCATAGGGGTGCCAGAAGGAGAAGAGGAAGAGCAAGGAATGAAAACTTACTTGAAAACATAATGAAGGAGAATTTCCCCATGCTGGTGAAGGAAATAGACTTCCAGGAACTCCAGGAGCTCAGAGAGTTCCAAAGAAGTTGGACCCAAAGAGGAACACAACAAGGCACATCATAATTACATTACTCAAGATTAAAGATAAGGAGAGAATTTTAAAAGCAGCAAGAGAAAAGGAGACAGTTACTTACAAAGGAATTCCCATAAGACTGTCAGCTGGTTTCTCAAAAGAAAACTTGCAGGCAAGAAGGAGCTGGAAAGAAGTATTCCAAGTCATGAAAGGCAAGGACCTACATCCAAGAATACTCAATCCAGCAAATCTTTCATTTAGAATGGAAGGGCAGATAAAGTGCTTCCCAGATAAGGTCAAGTTAAAGGAGTTCATCATCACCCAGCCCTTATTATATGAAATGTTACAGGGACTTATCTAAGAAAAAGAAGAAGATCAAAAATATGAACAGTAAAATAACAACAGACTCACAACTATCAAGAACTGAACCTAAAAAACAAAAAGAAAAACTAAGTAAACAACTAGAACAGGAACAGAATCACAGAAATGGAGATCACATGGAGGGTTATCAGTGCGGGAGTGGGTGGGGAGAGAAGGGGGAAAAGGTACAGAGAATAAGTAGCATAAATAGTAGGTAGAAGACAGACGGGGAGGTTAAGAATAGTACAGGAAATGGAGAAGCCAAAAAACTTCGATATATGACCCATGGACATGAACTAAAGTTGGGGGGAATGCCGGTGGGAGGGGATAAAAGGGGGAGAAATGGGACAACTGTAATAGCATCATCAATAAAATATACTTAAAGATGGAAAAAAAATAAAGGACACGTGCTTGCCCTGAAAAAATAATCAGTCAGTGGCAAGTGACAATGAAGCTGCATCTGGCGGCAACTCTAAAGCCGTCCCCCACCCCCATCCGTGGAAAAGTCGTCTTCCACGAAACCAGTTCCTGGTGCCAGAAAACTTGGGGACCGCTGTTCTAAACAACCAATACGGGCATCTCAGAAGATGCAATTTAGATCAAGCATTTGTTAAAGTGTGATTCGTATTAGAGATAAAGCATTCTTAGAAAAACTTAGAAGGGCACTTCCTGAAACTGCAAATGGTTATCTATCATCACCTACCCACAGAGAACATCAGTCTCAGAAGAGAAAACTGAGACACATCCCTTTTATGGTCAGGAAGAAGGTGAAGATGCTCACAGTTACTGCTGCTCCCCAGCAACATATGGAGGTCTCGGCCAGTGCAATAACACACGGAAAGAAAAGAAATGTAAGGACTGGAAAAGATGGAACGAGATTGCTATTGTTTGTAGATATTATGTTTATCTATATAGAAAATCCAAGAAACAAACTGACAACTTACCAACAACCAAACCTATAAAAACAAAAACAAACTAAGCAAACAGCTAGAACAGGAACAGATTCACAGAAATGGAGATCACATGGAGGGTTATCAGCGGGGAGGGGGAAGGGGAAGAATTGGGGGGAAAGATACAGGGAATAAGAAGCTAATTGGTAGGTACAAAATAGACAGGGGGAGGTTAAGAATAGTATAGGAAACCCTGGCTTGTGTGGCTCAGTGTATTGATCACTGACCTGTGAACCAAAGGTTCGCCAGTTCGATTCCCAGTCAGGGCACATGCGTGGGTTGTGGGCCAGGCCCCAGTAGGATTTGCAAGAGAGGCAACCACACATGATGTTCTTCTCCCTCTCTTTCTCCCTCCCTTCCCCTCTGTCTAAAAATAAATAAATACAATCTTTAAAAAAAAAAAAGAATAGTATAGGAAATGGAGAAGCCAAAGAACTAATATGTATGACCCATGGACATGAACTAAGGCGGGGGAATGATGGTGGGAGAGGGTTACAGGGCAGAGGGGAATAAAAAGGAGAAAAAAGTGGGACAACTGTAATAGTGTAATCAATAAAATATATATTTTTAAAAAAAGAACAAGAAGAAAAAAGAATCCATCAAAAAGGGATTGTATAAGCAGCCTCTGGGATAACTTCAGGCATTCCACCATTTGCATCATAGTGGTTCCAGAAGAAGAGAAAGAACAGGAAATTGGAAATATATTTGAAAAAATAATGAAAGAAAACTTTCCTAATTTGGTGAAGGAAACGGACATGCAATTCCAGGAAGCACAGAGTCCCAAACAACATGGATGCGAAGAGGCCCACTCCAAGACACATCATAATTAAAATGCCAAAGGTTAAAGATAGAGAATCTTAACTATATACATAATTTTAAAATAAACCTAAAAATCAGAAGTTCATTTTTGTTTCAGATGATGAAGCTCATTTATCTAATTACCTTAACCAAATTCTGAATCACATTTCATACCAAATATGATACGGCTTTTTTTTTTTAAAGATTTTATTTTTATTTATTTTTAGAGGGAGGGGAAGGGAGGGAGACAGAGAGGGAGAGAAACAGCAATGTATGGTTGCCTCTCACATGGCCCTCACTGGGGACCTGGCCCGCAACCCAGGCATGTGCCCCGACTGGGAATCGAACCAGGACCCTTTGGTTCCCAGCCTGCACTCAATCCACTGAGCTACACCAGCCAGGGCTAATACACCAAATTTTTTTACACCAAATTTTTAGCTACTGTTCTTTAAGCTTTTTAAATACAAAGTATGTAATAAAGAAAGTAATTTAAGAGGCATTAGAATAATATTTTAGAAGTTTTCTGGAGTTAAAGAGTGACATATATTTAGACAAACTTTAAAATTTTTAGTTATAGGATCAATGTATTTTCTTGGGTATTCACATGGAGAGCTTCTTAGCTCTTTCAGCTAAAAAAATATCTGTCAACAAGAGTATAAATTCTAATTAAGCGATAACTTATATAACAAATACATCATTTTTATATTGCCTTAGAGCTTTATTTAATATCATTTGAACATCAAAATATAATTTTACTTGGTAAGAACTATAATACTTTATAAAGTTAAAACTTTATATTATTGGTCTTTAGATTTATGAAATACTATATGATATCTCTTTTTAAAAAATATTTTTCTGTCTTCCTTAAGATGTCCTAGTTCCAAGTTTATTCAAATAATCTTGCGAATTTTATCCTAAAATTTTAATGAGGTTTTAAAAATTAGTCCTGTAGGAAATCAAATATATTTTTAATATGGTATTAAGTAATAGTCTAACTTGATTTTATTTCAGTTGACTAGTCAGTTTGCTAATAATAGTAGTCATTAATTATTATTCCTATTCTTTTTAAAAATGAGAATGCCATTTCCATCTTATATTAAATTCCCCTATATATTTGGGTATATATCTGGGCTTTGTGTTCCATTTCACTATTCTACTTAATTTGTTTTAATATCAATACCAGACTATTTTGATTATAGTAAGTTCGTAGGAAGTTTTAATATCTGGGAAATCTGCTTTCACTATTCATTTCAGTGCTTTGATTTCACACACTTTTTCTTGTGTATGAACTTTAAAATTATTTAATTGAGATAGAAATGTTAGAATCTTATTCAAATGGCATTCAGGTTATTCATTTCAGAAAGATTGACATTCTTAACATAATAAATCATCACTTTAAAAATCATGGTACGTCTCTTCATTTTGTTAGGTTTTGTTTGCTATTCAGAGGGAGCTAACTGGCCAAGTGTAGCAGCCGTAGCTTGAATTATTCAGTGAGTATTCCAAGAACACATTGTAGCTAGGTGTCGCCATAGTGAAGCTAAATGTCTGATAAAGAATAGGGAAATGAAAGGTCAAAGGTAAGGAATGAAAAATTTAAGTACAATGACAAAAGAAAAAAACTATATACCATGTGTCCTAGGCTGGATTTTTAGGGAATTAAATACAGAAGTTTGCCGACAGACTGGAAGGAAACTGAGAATTGCTGGGCCTGGCCGTCTCAGTGAAGTTGGTCATGAGAAGCACGTGAAGTAACAAGGTTGACAGTGAGCGGAGCAGGAGGGGTTTATGGTCTGCAGGTTTCTGAACTTGAAGGTTTCAGGGGCAGAATGTATATAAGTAGTGCAGACACTGAGAACCTTGGAGGCTGTTGTTGCTCCCTGGGGTGGGTTGTTGAAGAGCAGACGTGAAGGTCTCTGGAGGGGAAGGCATTGCTGGAGCCACTATCACGGACACTGAAGTTACTGAGGGCGGAGCTAGGTGTGGAGTTGGGGTCACAGAGTTCAGCAGTGACGAGTCACTGCAACCTCAGCATGCGTTCTGTGCCCTTGCATCAGGGCTGCTTACGACTCAGATTTTATGCGTGTGGGCAGCTGCAGGGGTGCAAGAGTGACTTTGTTCATTGATTAACTCTTTTACCTGGCAAAATTACCTCTGAGAGGCAAATTCCACACTATTAATGTGACTTTCCTGACACTGAACTTTTTAAGCGGCTTATGGCCAAAAAATTATGTGACCCTCTAAAATCACTTAAAATTACAGAGTCTTCGCTTTTATGGCCTCGAAAACAAGCAATCAATTCCAAGAGAAAGTATCTGTTATGGAAAGTGTGCCTTATAGTTACTGCCAAGAGTTTCAGAATTTTTACTCAGGGTTTCACGAAGTCAGAGGCTTTTTCAGCAAGGAGCATAACAGAAGCATTTGGGAACCGTGGGGGAGAAGTGGTGCCTGGGTTCATGAAGAGGACATGCAGAGCAGTAATGAATCATTCGGAGAGGGAGTCACAATTTCTGGTAAAGATTTATTTTCTCCTGATGGAAGTTCATAGTGCCATGGAGACAGCATCACATTATCCTGGTTTGATCCTTTTTTAATGTCCTAAAAACTATTGAATCAAGGACACAGATAATGTTTATATATGAAGCCACAAAATAAAACTTTAGAGATAGTGAATTATCAGTGGAGATTATAATGCAAAATCAGTTGCTTGATTTATAATTATTATGCATTTGTCTATTAAATCATATTTTAAAAGTTACTAACCAAGAAACAAGAACACTGGCTTTTATATTTCCCTATGTAATTTCCAGCATTCTTTATTTCTTCAATGGCTTTGAGTCACTGTCTAGTGTCCTCTCGTCTCAGTCTATAGTGCATTTCTCGAATGGTGGGTGTACTAACAATGAATTCTCACAGCTTTTGTTTATCTATGGATATATTGATTTCTCCCTTATTTTTCGAGTACAGTTTTGCTAGCTACAGAATTCTGGATTGACAGACTTTTCCTTTCAGCTTTCGGTTGACAGCCATTCTGCCTTATGGTGCTGATGAGAAATTGACTGTTCATCTTACAGAGTGTCCCTTGTACATAACCAGTTGTTTCCCTCTTGCTGATTTCAAGATCTTTTTCTTTGTTTTTCAGCAGTTGGAGGTGATTTGCCTAGGGTCTTCTCCGATCTTTTAATGCCACAGAACTCTCTTAGTGAATTTCAGCATTTTTTAAAGCATTCCTCTGGTGTTAATAATTTTTTTGCTAGATTTCATAGTTCTTAAAAAGTCGATTCTGACAGTTCTTGCTAGCCTATTTGTTGCTTTTAGGAAGGGATGGAGTTTTCCCCTGTACCATGTTCTCTGCTTTGTAACGTGAATAACTGTGCTATATTCTAGGAGCTACACTTTTACATTTCAATACTAAGGTAATATACATTTGCTCTATAATCATAACATTTGTCAGTTGGTATGTTCTAAAGACTGAAAACTAGTAAATACTGTTTAAGTTTCTATGGTTATGTAACTATTATGTAACTATATTTCACATGTAAGTTAGGTAGTCTACTATGATTATAGCTCATTTTCTTCTTCCTAAACCACTCAAGGAGACTAATCCCAGCATAATAATCCAAATAAACCCCTCTTAACTACACTTCAAAAGTTGTTCAAAACCATGTCACACTTTCATTTGCTTCATTTTTGAGCCATGCTTTTCATACATATTTTGTTTTGTTCTGGGGTTTCTTATTGCTTATCTTTTTTTTTAATTGAACAACAAAATTTGTGTTGCCTTTACTACATTCCAACTTCTTTGAACTCCATGTTTATCTTTCTGAAGCCTACTCTCTTTCTGACCTAATTTAGTTTCATTATTTTCTTTATTGTTATTTATCATATCGCTAGTAGACTTTTTTTTTTTCATGATGTTTCTTTCTCATATCCTCAGCTACTTCTAGCCTCTCAACTTCTACATGGTGGAGGTGCTCAGATTTTGTTGCCGGGCCCTCTTATCATTGTCTGTTTTCCACCTAAGCAATTTGACATATGTCTTTGACTTTAAATGCAGTTTATATTTTAAAGATACCAATCTTTTTGAAGATACTTTTCTTTTATGGTTTACTCATTTAGATTGTGTTTAGGGAAAAAATTGTTTCTACATTGAGATTATAAAAATATTGTTTCATTTTGTCTACCTAAAAGTTTAAAATTCAGCCTTTCATATTTTAGTATTTATTATACCTGAAATTGATTTTTAAATTTGAGGTTGAAATCCGATTCGGTGGTTTGTCCCCTATAGGAATAGCTAGTTGGCCTAGCATTATTTATTGAGTATTCTTTCTTTTTCCTACTGATCTGCAGTGCTGCTCTGCGTGGCTGTTTGATTGGCAGTGGGAGAAGTAGATAACAGGGTTCTTTTCTAGATCCTCAGTTAATGTCCCTGTGTTCAGTGTCACTTCTTCCTCCCGTCTTCCACTGTGCCCGCTGTTTGTTCTCACCAGTCTCTAGTGGGCAGGGTGGCCGCCATCTTTGTTCTGTCCCCACTGCATAGTCAAAGCTCCAGCTTTCTTTGTCCTTCTTCATCACTCAACATTCTTCACTTTCCAGCTTCCAGAAACGTGACGAAACTTCTTTCTGCAGAGGCCCCCCTTTGCTGTGGTGTTGTTGGGGGTTTATACCATTTTAATGACTTTAATGGGGTCTTGGAGGGGTTTCACACGCATGTGCTAGGTCCGTCTGCTATTTTATCTGAAACTACAAAGTGAAAGGTTTTAAATATTACAAGTTGTATGACTACATTATTTGTAAGTCTTTAAATGTATAATTACATTTCATCTTTCTGGAATGACACAAACCGGTCTCTTTCTGAAGGTAGGAAGCTAGTCAGAAGGCCACAAGCTTCTTCCTTGGGGTTCTGCTATGCTTTTTAATATTACATAGTTTTTCTACTTTTTAACAATCCTATTTATAGTCCTTAGTATTTCATAATGCCAAAAAGGTGGCTAATTCTTGTGTTACAATGTCTGTGACCTTTGGCTTATGGGTGTGTAACTAAATGCCTGGAAACACGTATCCATGAAAAAATTATAGGCAACATATATAGAAGAAATTCCATAAAATTTTGCTGTATCCCATTAATGATTTTACTGTTCACTGTACTGGGGACAGCTCTACAGTAAAATGACACATTGCAGGTTTCTCTCCCCTGCAGAAATGGGAAAGTACTCGGCATAATGTTTTCTTTGCTTACATTGGATGCATGCAGTGAAGCTGGTTTATTTTTGGTCATTTCCTGTCTATGAACACCAGGGTGTTTTAGCCAATACTACTGTAATAAAACATAATGCATAAAGTGAATTTCCACACCTACAAATGTTATAGTAAAAACCCATAAAGTACATTGTTATAAGAATCAGCACCACATATTCATTGGGAAAAGAATCTTCTGAAATATTTTAAGTCTTTCTGTTCTAACCCATTATAGAAAGCCTAAAGATGTTTTCAAAATACACCAAAAGAACACATAATTCTCTGAAATTCTGTCTTTTTTCCCATTTAGCCAGTTAAGAGTATACTCTCCATTTAACCTAGTTTTCAGGGACTCATTATTTTATTGCATTAAGTTAATTACCAGTACTTCATAAGGTATATAAATGTCTAATTGCTATGCTGTACACCTGAAATTAATATATTGATAATATTGGATGTCAACTATAATTTAAAAATAAATTTAAAATATAGAGATATATAAATTAATCACCCTATCTTAGAGTCCTTTACTAATCAAGAAGGCATAGAATATTTTTCTGAAGTGGTCCCATGTAAAGATTAAGCTGAATAAATGAGTGTTTGGACTTGGAATTAACCACTAATGACCTTGACGAGAATTCCTATTTGATGGCACCCTACCTATTGTTACATAAGTAATATTTGAGTTGGGACATATCCATGCAAATGTACTGGGCTTTGCGGGGAAACAAGTGATAAAACACAGATCCTTCATAGGAGAATACTGCATTTCTTAGAGCATGAATTTAGACCAGCCAGGGGGGGAAACTGGACCGGGTGGCCCGGTCATCCACTCTAAAACATGTGAACCACACTGGATTCCTCCCGCTTCTTCATTCTTCACAGTCAGCCACTAAGTCCTGCTTTTATGTTCTCTTAAATATTCAGTATATTTATGTTCTCTTTTATTAATAATAATCACTAAACTGTATTGAGCTAAGCATGGGGTACGGTTAGAATATCATTTCTAATCTCCATAACAACTTTGAAAAAAAAATGATCACTATTTTCCATACCAGGAAACTGAAACTACAAAGAAATTAAATAACATGCCCCCCAAATTACGTTTATCAGTGGCCACCTGGAATTTGAACTGAGGTCCGGCTTTCTCGCCAGTGCCATTTCTGCCATGCCATGCCGTCTTTTGGTGTGTTTCCGTATGTCCTCGTTCACACTGTTGCACTGATCTTTCTCCTAATCTCTGTTCATCCACATCCCCACAAAAGCGACCACCGTGTCTGGCTCAGGCAGCTCCTCGAAGCCCGAGAAATACCTTCTCCATCGCTGTGTCCCCAGCACTGGGACCTAACTCCATACACGGCACGTTGGAGGTGCTTAAAAACTTACATTGAATATGGCCCTATTATTTTTCTTTTTAATTTCAAAATAGTTTCGCTTTTCAAACTTGCAGGATAAAACCTGACTTTTCAGCTGCTGCTTCAACTGTTGCTCCCGCCCGTAGGTCGCAGTGTTCCAGCCATATTGAAATTGGTCTTAACTGACCATGTCGTACGTCGGCTTCTGCACCTTCCTTTATTCTGTTTTTCTTACCTAAAGTGTGCTTCCTCCTTCTCCTCCTGAAATTCTACTGTTTGTCTTTCAAGGACCAACTCACATGCTTCCTCCTTTTGAAACCTGACTTCTTCCCTGTAGAAGCATTGGTCATTCCTTCCTCAGTGTTCCCAAAGCATTCATTTAAAAATTCATTATTGGCAGTAAGTATATTATATTAGAGTTAATATGCATATTTATCTTGCTCTCTACCCTCTATCCAGACTGGGCAATCTTAAGGGCAGATATGTCTTAATTTGTTTTCTATCCCCAGTGTTCACGCAGTATCTAACGCATAACAAGCTCTCCAGGTTAACCTGTTAGTTTGATGAGGGTGAGGTCATTTCTGTTGAGAAATTAATTACAATAAATTAATTGCAGAGTATAATTAGAGTGTTTATAGTTCTGGGACCATAGCCCAATAAAAGTGAAGAAAAGTTTTAGTACATCCAAAATCTTGTACATAATGTCCATATTGATTATCCTTATCGATACAGATATTTTTTTTTGCTGTGAACCACTATATATAGTGAACTTTCACTAAATATTTGGTGAATAAATGAATGAATGAATAAATGATATAACATGTGCAAATTAAAAGATGTGAACATATTATCAAGCATGCAAGAAAAACTGATATAAAATTTTGGTTAGCAAATTTTTCCAAGTTATTTCTTGTGGAAATCGGGTCACACCTTCCCCAAGGAATGGTTCCTGTGCTCTGTGTTGGCGAGAGGCTGAACTCAAGCCTTATCCAGAAAGTAGGTGATGCGGGTCAGGTAGGGTGTGACTTATTTAACAGGGGCTCCATTTCCTCTTGAGAAGGGTGGACCTGCCTGCAGCCTGGGTCACTCGGCATTCGTTCTCACTGAGTATTCATATCAGATCTATATAAACTGGAGATATGTCTGCTTTGTTCTGGAACTATATCACTGTTTTGCTAAATCTAGTCTTGCTCATTATTTCACTTACTTTCCCAACAGTGTGCTTGACAAAACATTAAACAAAATAAATAATCCCTTTCTGATAATATACTTTTATTTTATAGTTTATATTCTTTTGTAAATTCTATATGTAAGATGCTACCTGTTCGGTTTATTTTAAATTGAAATAAACACAATAATCAAATAGTGCTCCAACTCACGCTGTTCATGTGGAAGACACCACAGAACACACAGCAGAGACTGCTCTGCAGTAAGCAGCGCAGCCCTTCTGTAGGAACGGAGAAGTGAAAGTACAAATCTAGTCTCATGTACAATTTCACTGTACACGTTTTATATACATTTTTGGTACAGGTCTTAATATGAATGGGAGTGCTTTTCTATTTGAGCCATTTCTTATCCGAAGCAAAATAACGTAAGTCATGAAAGTGTTAAAATATAGCATAGAGATAAGAAAACAGACATACTAATTCTAATTAGGAATATAAGCATGATGTTACATTTGTAATAATCCACAATTATATTTAGGAAACCACACAAACCTAGATGACTAATTTGAATGAAATGCATAAATTTGTAGCAAACTTTGAAGTTGCAAAACACCCAAAATTACCAAAAGAGGGCACAAAGTTCATGTTTATTCCACCTTTGTGTCTTACCCCTGGTCCTCCACCAGTGTTACATAAGGAAAAAAACAAAAGCAAAACAAATGAAAACTAAAATCAGAATCACTAGTGCTACCAAGTAGGGAAACAGATACATTGAAATCTAGCAGCCCTAAGTGAGAACATACAGGAAAACCAATGCTGTGGAACGAAGCGAATTGCCAGGAAACCAGCAAAACTTGCTCCCGCGTGCACTGGAACATAGAATTCTTTCTTGTAAGGTATAGAAATACAAGTTCTTCTTTTTCATAAAGGCATATTTTTTTACGCCTCAAGGTTTTTTTAATTTGAGAGAGAGAGGAAAGGAGAGGGAGGAACATCAATGTGTGGTCCCACTTATGCATCCTTGGTTGATTCTTGTACGTGCCCTGCCTGGGGATTGAACTGGTGGCCTTGGTGTATTGGGGCGACACTCCACCCAACTGAGCTGCCTGGCCAGGATGAAATCCAAGTTCTTTTTTAATATCGTAGATGGGTAAAATGTGTTTGGAGTAGTAATTCTACTATGCTATTACAGAGTGGTCTGGGAACACATTTATGGATCTTGGGGACAATGTGTACTGTAGTTCTTTGATTAGGATAAGTGGACACTCTAGCTAAAATTAAATAAAGAATTAACACAAAAGTACAATACAAAGGCAAATGAGACTTTTATATCTTAGCAACATTGAGATGGAAATCAAATTTAAATGCAGTACACTCTCCTTTTGAAGAAGCTTTGGTTCAGCTCCCAAATCTTGACTGAGACAGTCTCCTATGAGAATGCGCAGAAGGCGTCTTCTTCAACAGCAAACCTATTGTCAGCGGTGGAGCTGTCTTAGTCGCCGAGTCTGCACAGGACTGCTGACCAATCGTCAGCTCTGGAGGAAGTCCTAGCCTTTCCTTGGGCACCCCCTGCATGTGTAACAGCTTCTGTTCTCACAGCCGGCCGTCCCTATGGCTCTCTTACCACCGTTAACTCTGACATTCACAACAGCGCCACCTGCATCACCCCGCAGTCATCAAAGACTCCCCAATGAGACGCAGCAACGTCTGTAGCTAAGAGCATGCGAGATCACTGTCCTCAGCCGTTTGCTCCATGTGCTTGGTCATGGCCCTCCTCCTCTGCTTTTTCCATCTTCCCACAGAGGACAATACTGTCCTTAAAAAGCGAGTCGTCTCAAGCAGGCACTAAATTACTAGACAACTGGATGTAGTTCTATAGAGCTCAAAAGTCTTCAGCAGTTTCGAACTTAGTGATAAGCCAAAGGTTTGCTTGCCGAGTTTTGCTTCTATCATTTTTTAAAAATCGGAGTGTCTATCTATTCTGTGTTAGCAAACTTCTGGTTAACTTCTGTTTTCTCCTCTTCTGTAGGTGGGATGTTAGGAGTGGGAGTGGTTTCCAAGTCCACGGTCGCCACCTTAGGTTGATCTGTGGTTATGGTCTTTAACTTTTAATCATATGGACAAAGGAAACCAAGATACTTCCAAATACATAATACAAAATACACCACTTCTCAAAGGATGTATTCGTGTTCTTGGTATATAGCTCTGACTCCCCATTATCTTTACATTAAAATAAACTTCTTTTGCCAGGCATCCTGGCCTTCAGGCATCACTCCAACCTTTTTTTCCTGCCTTTGACCTTCTTTATCTGCCTCGCCTCACCTGAGAGTGCTTCCTGTGTCTGTTTGTGTCTGCATCACTGATTCTGCCCCTCTGCGCAAACCACAGCTTGTGGTTGGGAATCCTTCATAAGAGTCGATAGATATTCATAAAAATCTTCATAATTCACTTCATTAACTCAATTATTATGGAGCACAGCGTGTGCTCGGAGCTGTGCTGGACGCTCATCCGCTGACGGTGACCACGCCCAAGCCCTCAGGGACCACCATGTTTAGTGACGGGGACAGACGAGTGGACAGTGGCTGCTGGGCCCGGTGGGAAGTTCTGTAACAGGGCTGTGCACTCTTTCCATCAAGCCTTCTTTATTTGGGTGGCAGTGAAATGTCACTCTTGTCCTTTATTGTTTCAGGAATGATCCTATGCTCTGCATAGCTCAACACAGGTCTGTCATACAAAGCACCATATAAAGAACTCTTAATTCTCATCTCATTTTTGTTTCATCATCAGCCCTGACCTTTATAGGACTATCCTCTCAGATTATTCGTATAGTGTGGCTCACGGAATGTTTATTGTCGTCTGACAGTCATCGTCTTAAGCAGCAGTCTGTCAGAAGTCAGGCCTTTCTGTCGCGTGTTTATTGGAGTGGACTCCTGTTACCACTCAGCTCGTTACCGCGTAGACAGGCATGTTGCACATTAACTGGTGGTCCTGAAACAAGGTCATGTAAGTCTAGTCAGGCATGGTAAACCAGCAGGGTGGTGGTTATCAGCCTTATCCCTCAATATCAGCCTTGTAAAAATGTTGAAGATCTCTAATAATGCAGGGATTCACTGTCTGTTGGGAAAAGCCCATCACTAGGCCCCAGGACAGCCAGGGATGAGCAGATACAGCGTCTGGCCTCGAGGAGCTCCCTGTCCGATCGAGAGGGCGAGACTGTGCACGTGTAGTTACGATGAAGCATGCGAGCTGAGGGGCTGGGGGGACGCGCGGACGTCTGCAGAAGCACGGAGGAGAACGAGGCACTAAACTGAGAAAGGGCACTTGGGAGAGCAAGAGAGCCAGAATGAAGACACATGGGACAGAAGCCAAGCTTTGTTTGCGTTTTGAAATTGGGTAAAATCAGAAAATCTGAGTCGAAGTGAGCGATTTCTTTTCGTCTCTGGCCGTCACTTAGGTAACCTTTGCAGAAGACGTGGCTCCTACTTCGGAAATAGCAACTATCGTATTGAGTAGCGTATGTGTGTGTGTATAAATATTATATAGACTGAATAGTGAATTATTTTTCATCATTTCTTATTTCAAAATAAGGAAATATTCATTAATTTCACTGCTCATCATTGTAGTAGATACATGCAAAAGTTCAGACAAAACTGAAGTATTCAAAAGCAGAAAGCCAAAGTAACCCCTTAACCCAACATCTGAGAGATTAACTGTTGTTAAGAGTTATTTTATGTCTTCCCAAATGTTTTATAAACATATGTTTGTATCATATGGTTCTTGCTATAGAAATAGTGTTTTTATAAAACGTGTTTTTTTTTTAATACTCTGGTTTCTCTTCAGATGGTATAAATCTTTCGCCTTTTATTAAAATGTGTTTTTTTCCCCAGCTGGGCAGTGGAACACGTTGTAGATTAGGAAAACCTATTTGTATTGACATGAAAACATATCCATGATACATTAAATGGATTGTTTTAAAGCTAAACAGAATATTAATTTAGATTTAAAGGTGGCATTTTTTATTTACATGAGCCTCTTTTTGAATTAAAATATATGACTAGAAGAATACAAAACTTCCTGATATTCTATTGAAAATTCGTCTTTGGTGCTCTGGGTTTAATTATGAAAATGAAAAAGCGAATATAGAATTTTAAGTATATTTTCCAACCAGTCTTTGTATTCTGTTATTTACTTTGCCTGACAAGACTGCCAGTTGAAGTTGTGTGTTGGGCTCTCCAGGTCTCTGGACTCCGTGCTCACCAGTGCTTTACAAGGGTTATCTGCCACGGACACGCACCTCGTCGACGTGGACGGGGACACGCTGTCCCTGTACGGCTCGGGTGCCCTGGAGTGTCTGGACCGGAACTGGAGCCTTCAGACAGCGGGCATGGTGACCACGGTGTCCTTCACTTTCATAGAATTTGACGAAATCGTCCAAGTGCTTCCCAAGTTGAAGATGAAGTTCCCTAATTCTCTGGTAAACATTTCCCTTTAGTGGGCTTCAGTTATTCTCAGTCGTGACTTGTATGCTCAGGCTAAACACCCGTTGTTAACTCTTTCTTACGCAGTTTCTATCTGACAGGGAGACCAAGCTTTTGTGTTGATTTTCTGGGTCTGGGACTTAAGTCAGTATTCACAATGCCCTTGCAGCTTTCTGTTACCATTGGAAATTATAAAGAAAATGATTCTTTATGGAGTGCAAAGGACTGACATAATTTTATTCAAGTCGTTTCACTTGTAAAGCATTCAACAGGCGCTCACCTAACCATATATTATATATTCATTTATGTGACTTGGTATTAATGGGACGTGTACATTTTTACATAATTATCACAGTCCCCTAACAACATTTAAAATAATTTTAGTAGCTCATTAAACTTACTTTGACAGTTAGCATTTTTCAGTTGTGGCATTATTATATTGTTGATTGGTATGCATTTGCAGAAATGGATTTCTGCAAGTTCTTGTTTGAGTTAATGTTGCGTTTTCTCTGTTAGCCGAGTGGTGTCTCTCGCCTGCCCTGTTCTTTTTCCACTTCATTCTCCCTAAATAAGATAGAGAGAAGCAGAGCCAGTATCTGTATAAAAGAACAGCCAGTTTCACAGACAGAAATTAGCATTTCAGTTTTCATAACTTGATTTTCCTGCAGCCAGTTAACTAGCCTACATAGTGATTGGAAAGGTACAAGTATAATGGCTAACTAGTTCTCTCAGAAGCATTATGAACCCTGTATTTATAAAGTTCTGAAAATTTTATTTTTACTCTTCCCTTTGCAGTTTTAATTTCAGCAAAAGTATATAAAACCATCGTAATGAGTTATATGTATTTATAATTTTTGTATTTTTGGTATACTTATATAATTTTTAAGAAATTGAGTTTGTTAATAAATGAGGGGATGTCCTTTGCAGAGTGGAAATCATTTTGAATTCAATACTGGAGGGATTAATGGATTTCCTCACTGAGTATTAGGTGCAGTAAATGTATTCACATAAATTAAACGTTTAGTATATTCAGTTGACTTAATATAATTGGAAACATACAAGCTAAGCCTAAAGTTTAAAGATTTGCTGAGGAAATTATCAGTGAAACTTTAATGCTAGTTTTTCAAGCTGGTTAAACTTCACATTAAGCTCTTTTTCTGTGTTTTGTTATTGCAGCACCTTAAATTCAAGGAAACCAACCTCGTGACGCTGCAGCAGTTTAATGCGTTGGCACAGCTCCGTCGCATTGACCAGCTGACAATTGATCCTCAAGGAAACCCTGTTGTCAACTTTACACTCTGGAAGTACTACGTGCTGTTCAGGCTGAGCCATTTCAGTATACAGAAGATAAACAGGGCGGAGGTAAGCCAAGCACTAAGTCACTGTGGGTAACAGTGTCCCTTTTGAGAGGAATGGTCATAAAAGTGGTCAGGGACTTAAGTAGCCATGTTGGAACTTTTGATAAATATCGTTTTTTAAATCTTGACAGTTAAAATGTCAGAAAGCTAAAAATCTATTCAAAAACTTCTAAAGCACTAGACAAATTTTGAAAATAAAATAGGAACCAGGTCATGATGAATAGTAAGTATTTTTACCGTTGCTTGTAAGCATTCAGAGAAGTAAAAAGGTTGGTAGAATGACAGTTTTTAAAAAAAGATGACTTCTGCAGGTAATCCGATCTTTGTATTTTTAGAAGTGCTGGGTAGACTGCCTCGCATGCAAGAGGGGATGAGGAAATAATACCCAAATGTCAGCCAGTCAGGGTCATGGTAGAGGAGGGAAGAGCAGAATGGGAGGAAGAGAATGTACACAGGGAAAGAAGAGTGATTACAGAGAAGAGACGAGGAGGAGAAGTGAGCAAGGAGGAAAGGTAAAAGAAGAGAAAGGAGAACATGAGAGAAATAAAGGAAATAAAACAAGCACTGGACTGCTTTGTGAGTAGCTTATAAGAGCTGCCTGTGGCATATCTGCGCGGCGTAGCTCAGACCTGGGACCTGAGTAACTGGGAAATTATTAATAAAAAGTTGTTCAAATATTATTTCAAATATTATTCACTCTTCAAATATTATTTAGGAAGAAAAGAGAGAAATTATGTTTCCTTCTCTACTGTAGAATTCCTGAAGTGAATTTAAGTAATCCTCCAAAGGAAAAAATCTCTAACATGCTGTTAGTATTCTTGTGATTATCTCTTAAAATTCAGACGACCTCCTTGTTGTAAGATGAGCTGCATTCAACCTGGGTGGCGTGGTGGTGGGAGCAACAGTATTCCCCGCAGCTGATCCACTCCAAGTCCCTCTGGCCTAGAACCCCCAAGTCCAGCACACTTCGAGGAGACCAGAGGTCTCTGGTCACTGTGTAAGAGCCACGTGACATTCGTACCCATCAGGGCAGGCCCGTGACCACGGTGTCAGCCATTTGTTAAAGACAAGGCCAAATCTGGAACCTTGAGATGACTACTGATTTCTCTCGCTCGTTCTGAGGAGACTGGGTTCAGTCTCGTGTGCCCTCTCGGCACCTCCCCAGATAGGCCGTGAGTCCGTGGGCAGACCTAGTGTTAGTCCCAGAGGCTTCCAAAGCTCCTGCCGGTTTCACCTGGACTGGAAGTGCAATGATTGTTTGGGCCACGGATAATTTTCCATCATTAATAGCCACACCGTGACCCCACTGAACCCTGAGGTGGCGTATTTACCCGGACACGGACCACTGCTAGGGGTGCAGTCGTGGGTTGTAGAAGCAGGAAGGAGGCGTGTGCTGTCACTGCAGGGAGTAGGAAAGGATGAGAAAGAACCAACGTGATTTAATCTGATCTGAAGTTCCCAAAGTGTCCATGCCAGAGATATTGACCCTCTGATACATGGCTCACAACACAGCTACTTATCTCGTCATCCTTGACAGTATATGGTACTGTACGATGCTATTTCTCTCTCTTTGTGTAAGAGAGAATGGCATTGCTCCAGGTGGAGTGAAACTGAGTCGTGAGCCTGACGCAGAGGTGGAGTAGTGGCCTGCCCTGGCCACTAGGTGACCATATTGGACCACACAAGTTACTTGTCAGCTGAAGGAAGCATCTGTGGGAGCCGCAGCCCCACTAACCAGGAAGGAGAGTCTAGTGAAAGGGAGGGAAGGAGTCCGTCTGCACTGATTCATAAGATGCTTGTGAATTATGGGTTTATTTTTTTCAGAAAATTCCTGTGCAGTGTATGACAGCTAGTGTGAAGAGTGAACTTTCAAAAGGTTCAACATTTAATTATGCCAGGGTTTCTCACCTTCAGCTCTGTTGTTGTCGGGTCGCCCCAGTGCATTGTGGGACGTGTGGCACCGGTTCTGGCCCCTACCCAGTAGATGCTGGTGGCCCCGCCTCACCAGCCGTGGCAACCGGAATGTCTCCAGATGTCGCCAGGTGTTCCGTGGGGGATAAGATGGGCCCTGCTTGGGAACCACTGAAGTATATAAACAAACTAATAGTTTTTAAAACGCAAGCAACCCTATTTCACATTAAAGAAAATATGCCTGGATATTAATCCAAGTCCCGCTTTTAGTATTTTCTTGATTAACAGGAATGAGCTCTCATGCGGGCTCACACCTATTACAGGTTACTCTCTGTGGTGGTGACAGGCAGCCCCACTTCAGAATGAACGGGAGCCTCCTTGCTGATCCAGCGTTCCTTCTCCTCAGCAGGGACAGTTATCCTTAGCGGAACAAGGCCCGAGCACCGCCTTGTCTGTCCTGTGAAACATTATTAACATGAACCTGCTTCATGGACACTTGAGAATTTTCCTCCCTACATCACTCTGCTCTAAAGAGCTAACGGATTTCGGAAAAACCCATTGAGAATTTAAGGTGCCTCTGTATAATTCTCAGGAAATACAGCTTCTCAGTCTGTGTGAACTCAGCTTCCAGTCTTCCTCCATCTCCATGAGCCACATTCTAGGAAAGCTCGGGGAGGAAAGGGACGTATCAGCGAGAACTCTTCTTATAGCCCCGGAGAAGGCACTTCCCTGGATGACAAAGAAAACACTCACTCTGGACATATATTTGGAATTATGGCAGTTGTATCAAACTAAGGGTCAGTGTCATTTTTGACCCATCTCTGTTGTGTCTCTCCAGGTGACACAGAATGACATGGTCATGGCCGAAAGGCTCTTTGGAATCCTAGCGCATGTAGCCTCGTCCGAGTTACCCCAGTACCGTATGATTTCAATTCTGGGTGATGCCAGGTAACTTTAATTTCTATAGTTTTATAGAATCCTTGTTGCACTGGAAAAGGGAAAAACTCCACACACCTCTTAACTGTGCTATTTATACATCTCATAAATATTTATGCTAAGTTTGCTTGTAGTTGGCCCTATTCACAGGTGGGATAGAAAAATGAATAAGGCAAGTCTTCACTCTTGCGTGGCTTATAAGCTAGTAGGTTGATGATGTAGACAAACAGTTACAATAAAATCTTTCAGATGCTGTAAGAGGGCCATGGGGGCACAGAAGAGACTCGGAGCATTTTGGAAGGACGCTGGGGAGGTGTCACAGAGAGGTCACATTTCTCGAGTTCTGCAGGAATCAGTGGGAGTATTTCCGGTAGAAGGTGTTGGGGAAGGAGGCGTGCAAAGGCACAGGAATTGGAAATAGTTCAGTGTAATCGGATCATGGGATAATTGTGAATAATGGTAGGAAATGAAGCTAGAAAGATTGATTGTGGTCTGATTTTGAGGAGCCTCGCAATCCGTACAAAAGTGAACATTTGTGCCTTGCAATTAAACACAATAATCGTGGCTAGATCTGTGTTCTAGAAAGGCTGCTGTTGGAGCTGACACGGATGGAAGGAATGGGACCAGTCAGGAGGCCAGTCCCTAGCCCCAGAGAGTTGATGAGGGCCTGACCTAAGACAGCGGGGCTGGAGAAGAGGGTGGTGTGAAGAATATTTAGAGCACCCTGACCAACAGGATGTGGCGTGGGTGGAGGGAGAGAAGTCAAGGACGGTCTGCCGTCATGATTCCGTTATAAGAGAATCACTCTGGCTAGCGTTCAGTAGAAAAGTGTTGATATACAAAGAATGAGTTATCTACAAAATCATTAGAAGGGCTGGAGAAGCAGTCTCTAGATGGGGCCAGCCCACCGAGAAAAGGGCCACCTTTGCTACAGTCAGGACAGCGAGTTCCAGGGTCGTACCACACGACACTGGGGGTCAGCGCATCGCACTCCCTCCCAGAACCTAGTTCTGGGCCCATGTAGCCCTGCTCTCACTTACTCCAGCCAAACAGGCATCTCGTGCGCTGCTCCTGCTTCCCCACTCGGCTCAGGTCTGGTTTCAGATCTTTATCCAAGTGTATCCAACTGGTGGAGTCAAAATCCCAGGGAAAACGGACAGAACCACTCTGAGAAGCAAGTGCTGAGGGAGGTGAGGCTACAGAGTTAACAGTAAATGCAAGAAATAGGAAACAATGAATTAAGAAATGATGATAAGGAAAGAAATCAGTAAAAACTGTAGTTGTCTCAATATTAATGTATGATATAAAACATTTTTAATGACCTGAAGATAAAAATCCAAGAAAATTCTAGGAGAAAGGAAGTTAAACTTGTCAAGTTTCTTTCCCTGTTTAGGAGAAATAATAGGCATTAACTAACATCAGAAATTGATGGGAAAATATATGTTTAACTGTGTGTTTTAAAATTTTAAGAGCTACCATTAGGGAAAAAATTAGATACATAATTTCTAAGTCACTAAAAGGAAAAACACTCAACAAAAAGCAGGAAGGAAAGTAAAAAGAAAAATATGCCAATTATCACAATAAATATTAGTAAATAAAATTCTATTAATAGACAGTAGCTCTCACAATGGGTTAAAAATTGAGTTACATGGTGTTTTTGAGAGATATCCTAAAGAAAGCAATATGTAAAGGTTGAAAATAAAGGAATAAAAAATATATAACAGGCAAATTCTGACCACAACAACAAACAAGTACAGGAATATTAATATCAGTGATAATAGAATTCATGACAACAAAAACTATAATTCACCAAAAAAGATAATAATGTTAAACTTAATTAAGCTAACATCAAAGCTTCTAAATGTATTAATAAATACAAGTATATATGTGAAATCCACAGTTATTGTGATAAATATTAACCTATTTATTCAGTAGATCAAATAAACCAAAATAAAAAAGGAATTGAGGATTCAAATAACTCAGTTAACACACTTTATCAAATAAAAATACAAGACAGGGCGAAGGTTGGTTCACAGTTGTTACCGCACGAAAGGCAGTTTATTCTTCTGTTATTATGTGTTAGTTACTGTGTTATTTTTCTGTGCAAACTTCTGTAAACCTACCTTTTCCCCACCCTGTGTTAGAATTTTATTCCCAGAACTTTATTCCCAATTCATTAAAAAAATCAAACAAACAAACAAGCAGAAAACTATTCAAACACCTAAGAAATGTTTGGAAAAAATTGAACATGTATTAAGCTCAAAGAACATCTATTTACTTGTATAGCCGAAAAAGCGCACTCCTATAGATCACTTTCTGTAATGATAATATCATAAAATAATGAGCCCAAAACTTACCCAGTTCGAGTTGGAAAAACAAAGGAGCAGGGTAAGCTAGTTCCCAGAAAACAAAATATAAATGCCTTCAAACTTTACAAAGCCATTGGCCTCGGTCCGATTGGAGACCCCAGCGTTCTGAGACGGTGCAGTAACTGGGGGAGGCTGGGGGCCGGGTCACGTGCCCGCGTGCTGGGCCAGGGCTCTGGCCGCACATGCCCGGTGATGCTCCGAGGATCGAGGATCGAGGCCGCTGTGCACAGCAGGTCGGCGGCACCCAGCAGTTTCGTTCAGTTTATGCCCTTTGAGTTAGTGGTTTCACTTAAAGGAATACTACACAGATAATGTTTCTAAGTTAAACTGCCCTTTATTCTTTTTTTTTTAAGATTTTATTTATTCATAGAGAGGGGGGAAGGAAGGGAGAAGGAGAACAAGAGAAACATCAATGTGCAGGACACGTGGATCACACACCCCCAACTGGGCACCCAGCCCGCAACCCAAGCCTGTGCTGTGACTGGGAATCGACCCAGTGACCTTTCAGTTTTCCGGGGGGCACTCAGTCCACTGAGCCACATCAGCCAGGGCACAGATGATATTTTTTACATAGGCACAAATGTCCAAGGATTTTCAATGCAGTCAGGTGTTTATAATAAGAAAAATATGAACACTCATTAAATGTCCATTAATAGAGGACCTATTATTACTTGTAGCCTTAAAGATAGAGGTTCTGACATGAAAGTCTTTAATATGTCTTAGTATAAAATGCTGTGATTTGTGAGAAATGGGGCATGACATGCATTTTAGAGATAACCCTGTGTAATTTAAATTGAATTTTTTATCTTTTTATTTTTTATTTATTTTATTGTTGTTCAAGTACAGTTGTCTCCATTTTTTCACCACCATTTCCCCCCACCCAACTCACCCCCACCTCCCACCCTGAATCCTGCCCCCCTTTGGATTTGTCCCTGAGTCCTTTATACAGGAACATGTATAATTTAAATTGGTTTTATCAGCTTCCCAGATAAAGTAAAGTTAAAGGAGTTCATCATCACCAAGCCCTTATTATATGAAATGTTAAAGGGATTTACCTAAGGAAAAGAAGAGGATCAAATATGTGAATAGTAAAATGACAACAAACTCACAACTATCAACAACCAAACCTAAAAAAACAAAAAACAAACTAAGCAAACAACTAGAACAGGAACAGAACCACAGAAATGGAGATCACATGGAGGGTTATCAACAGGGGAGTGGGAGGGGGAGAGAGAGGAAAAAGGTGCAGAGAATAAATAGCATAAATGGTACATAGAAAACAGACAGGGGAGGGTAAGAACAGTACAGGAAATGGAGAAGCCGAAGAGCTTACGTGTACGACCCGTGGACATGAACTAAGGGGGGATGCAGGTGGGAGGGGGGCGCGGGCACAGGGCACTACAGGGGGAGTGGGACAACTGTAACAGCATAAGCAATACAAAATATTGAATAAATAAATGAAAATAATGAAAAAAATTGATTTTAAATGAGTGTCCCTAGGAGTTGAACTGCGGACCCTACAGTTTCAAAGTGTGTAGAAGCTTACTTTTCTTGTATGTCCGTATGTATTGATCAAGTTATCTTTTTGGCTTTATTTCGTTTTATTACTTTTTGTTCTTGTTCTTTTTATTATAATTATTGTATTCCTTTCAAAAAAGGATTTCAGAAAATAACATTTTGGGATTAAAGAATAAAATAAAACCAAAGTTGTGAGTCACATATAAATGAAGTTAACAAAAATGCTATGTGTCAAAACCTGTGGGGTACGGCTAAAACTATACTGAGGTGGAACTATATCTCTTTAATATACTTATCAGAAAACAGAGATTAGAAATTAATGAATGAGGTTTTAATTCAAGATAGAACATACCAAAATAAAGCAAAAGAAAATGGAGGAAAGCAATTCATAAAGATAGCATGAACTTTTAAAGAAAGAAGAAATTAACAAAAAGAACAGTTGTCCAGTAAAAGCAAAAACTGATATTTTATAAAAGCGCATTTTCTACGAAAAATCTAAAAGCTCAGCTATTAAACTTTTTAGAACTAGCCAAAATATACAAAAGGCCAGACACCACCTAAACATACAAAAATAATTAACATTTCCTCATTATAATAAGAAACTATTGAAAATAGCATTAAAAAAAGTATCCTATTTATAGGAACAACAAAAACTGTAAAACTGCAGGGAATCCACCTGACACAAAGTAAGCATGAATTAAACATTGAAATTAGGAAGAAAAAAGAAGTCTAATGAATGGGGAGACATGGGCTATTAATGACTTCTGAGACTTAGTAGTAAAAAGATGCAAATTTATTCAAATTGAATCACAAATTTACTAAATTCCCAATGAAAAACCCCAATGGGATTTCTCAGAAAACTACACAAGATGAATTTGTATCTTAGGAAGGTTCATCATCCCAATTTAAAAAACGATTCTACTCTACCTTCTAATACTTCCATAAAGTTTGAACATTTAACTCACACAAACTTAAAAGGTTTATGTGATCAAAGCAACGGCCAAAAGACATAAGCTGACAGAAAGAATATAGTTACAACTTATTTAAAAGTTTTTTAAGGGGTTCTACAAATTTGGTTAGAAAAAGACAGTCAACATGATAGGGAATAAAACCAAAGTGTGTAAATAGAGAACTCACAAGAATACAAATGGCCAAATAACATAAAAAAGGTCAAACTCATTTGTAATTAGAGAAATACAATTAAAATAATGAGATGTCATTTTTGCCCATGAGACTGACTTAAAACTTATAAACCGGTACCAGCAAGGACCCGTCAGTGCCCGGGAGAACACTCTCTGCGCTGCGGAGGGCGGTGTAGCGTGGAGGAGGCGGTTTGGAACATCTATCGTATTTCTGAATCCAGAAGTTCCAGTACTAGGAATGTATCCAGAGACAGACGGTTAATTAAATTAAATAAGGCATAAAACTACGTATACCATGACCCAATATTATTATAAAAGGAAACAAAATAAATGTGAATACGTATAAATATAGAGGCATAAAAACGGAGCTAGAAGAAGAAAAGCACCTGGCAGAGTGTGGGTATTGGCATGGTGGTGTCATTGAAAAGTGGTTTTCAAATTTTACTCCGTGTCTGTCTGTACAATTTGAAACTTTTCATGGAGACTATATTGGACTTGTTTTCTGAAAATATTGAGTTAGGTTGTTTTGACCATTAAAAACAACTAAAAATGCTGGATAAAAATTTTTAAAACTCCAGGAAAGTATCAAAGAGCTGACATTACGTAACAGAATTACTAGACCAAGGTCCCTGGGGAAAAGAACACTGAGGTGAACACACACACCGGGTTTGACCGGGAGGCGCGCAGGGAAATTTCGTGTTTCTCTAGCCACAAAGCAGGAAGAATAGAAACCTTAGCCCAGGACTGCACCTAAAATGGTGAACGTAAACTTAAACTGAGGTCTTCCCAAACCTAAGCTGGGACCCAGCTGGCTTCACCGCGAAGGGAAGGGCGTGCCAGAAATAAACCTCTCTTCCCACTCTCAGGGTGTTCCAGAACAGTTGCCTTGGTTTGAGCAGAAAAGAGGCAAACTCATCTGTAAGAAGTTAAATCCGAAAGTCATTCCTCTTATAGATGCAGATTTGCCACCTGAATTCACTACATGAGCAGTTTAAAGTATATCAAAGTTTAAATGTTACTCTTTCTGGGTACCTAGGAACAGCAAATGCCCCTCCTCTCTGGAGGAAGTTACTTCCAACTCATTTCAAAGAATCCCCATGGATAATTTTTAAGGACACTGACCAACACACACACACACACACACACACACACACACAACCAAGCACAAAAAGGAAATAAAGCACCATGCAGAAAAAAATAGACCATAGAAACAGACCAGTGAATACTTTGGCATTATCACTCATAGATTATATAATGACTATGCCTACTATACAAGAGTATATAAAGCAAATCTCAATGGCTATAAAGGGAGAGATTGACGGTAATATGGCCATAAAAGGGGACTTTAGTATCCCATTGACATCAATGGATAGACCTTCCAGACAGAAAACCAACAAGGAGACAATAGCCTTAAATGACACACTGGACCAGATGGATTTAATTATTATCTTCAGAGCATTTTATCCTAAAGCAGCAGATATACACACTTTTCAAGGGCACGTGGAACATTCTCTAGGATAGACCACATGCTAGGATACAAAACCAATCTCAATAAATTTAAGGTTGAAATCATATCAAGAATCTTCTCTGACTAGTGGTATGAAACTAGAAATCAAGCACAAGAATAGAATTGAAAACACTCACAAAGACACGGGAGCTAAATAACATGTTACTAAATGATGAATAGGTTAACAGTGAGGTCAAGGAAGAAATCAAAAGATACCTCGAAAAAAATGAAATGAGAACACCACAAAATTCATGGGGCGCAGTGAAAGCAGTCCTGAGAGAGACAAACAGCATTACAGGTCTACATCAAGAAACAAGGAAAATCTCGAATAATATAACTGTTCACTTAAACGAACTAGAGAAACAGCTAATGAAGCCCAAAGTGAGTAGAACAAAGGAAATAGCAAAGATCAGGGCAGAAATAAAATATTCTAAAAGAACAATACAGAAGATCAATGGTACCAAGAGCTGGTTCTTTGAAAACATGAACAAGATTGACAACCTTTAACCAGGCTTATCTAGAAAAAAAGAAAGAGGACCCAAATAAATAAAATCAGCAATGAAAGAGAAGTAGCAACTGATTCCACAGAAATACAGGGGATTGTAAGAAAATGTTATAAACAAGGACATGCCAACGAATTGAGTAATCTGGATGAAATGAATAAATTCAAGAAGCATGCACTCTTGCAAAACTTAATCAGGAAGAATCAAAGAATCTGAATGCCCAGATTACAACTAGTAAAGTTGAAGCAGTAATCAAACTCCCAATAGACATAAACCCTGGACCAGATGCCTTCACAGGAAACTTTTACCAAACATTCAAAGAAGAATTAACACTTATCCTTCTCAAACTATCCCATAAAATTTAAGAGGAAGACTCCCAAGCTCATTTTACAAGGTCAGCATTATCCTAAATTCCTAAACCAGATAGACACTACAAAAATGTAAATTATATGTCAATATCCCTGATGAAAATAGGTGCTACAATTCTCAACAAAATATTAGCAAACTGGATCCAGCAATACATTAAAAAGATCTTACACCATGATGAATTGGAATTTATTTCAGGAATGCAAGGGTGGTACAATATTCACAAATCAGTAAATGTAATACACTACATAAACAAAATCAAGAATAAAAATCACATAATCCTATCAATAGATACAGGAAAAGCATTTGCTAAAATCCAGCACCCATTTATGTTAAAAACTCTCAGAAAAGTGGGAATAGAGGGAACATATCTCAACACAGTAAAGGCCACCACATATGGCAGACCCACAGCCAACAGCGTACTCAGTGGGGCAACACTAAGAGCATTTCTCTTATGATTGGGAACAAGACAGGGGTGTCTGCTCTCCCCACTTTATCCAACACAGTGCTGCAAGTCCTGGTCACAGCAGTCAGACAAGAAGAGATAGAAGACATCCAAATTGGAAAGGAAGGAGGAAAACTGTCATTATTTACAGAGGACATGTACTCTATTTTGCTATGTATAATACATACTTTTGCCCTTTTTTTAGGGAAAGCTAAGGATGCGCATTATATGCGGGTAGTACTAATTCTGTATCTATGTAAATATTTTTATTTTTTTAATGTACGCTTTTGTGTTAAAAGTGTCACTCTAGAAAGCAATAACGATACCCATGTGCAGAATAATCCCCTGGAATACGATCATCGGTTTTGTTGAGCTTAGGACAAACTTGCAACGAACGCAGTTTCAGCCAGTGATTCAGCTGGATGGAATGAGAGTGACGTGTTGTTATCTGCAGAGTAAGATAGATGACCAGTTGTCACCCACTTGGTAAGATAGGCGATGCCGCCTTTATCGCCATACGGTGAACAGTGCGACATTTCTCTTCCTACACTCTAGACAGGAGAAATTATTTGAAAATGTCGAAATCGTTTTCATGCACTACAAGCTTTAAGCTAAACATTTGCTAAAAAGTGTGGCAACAGAGCTGCCGAGAGACACGTTGGACCTTCTCCCACAGAGAGTGTCAGCAGATCATGGAGGCGACGGGAGGAAAAGCTTCTTCAGATGCCGAGACGGAAGGAGACGGTGCGAGGGAAGCCTCCAAAGTGGCCCGAGGTGGAGCAGCAGGTGAAGACCCGGATTCTGGAGCCGCGTCAGACTGGTATCTCTGATTCGACCAAGGTGACGTGAGAAGAAGGGAAAAGGACCGCACGAGAAAGAACCTCGGTGATTTCTCAGCAACGCCTAAATGGTGCTTCAGCTTTACGAAGAGAAGGTTTGAGCGTGAGGACAGAGACGAAACTTGCCCCCAAGCTCCCAGCAGCCTCTGAGAATCAGGTCTTGGGGTTTCATCCGTATGTTATCCGTCCTTGACGGACCGCCAGCGCTGAGCTGCCCCAGATCGCCGATGTGGCTGCGGTCCCATCACACCGACCTGCCGTCCACAGAACTGTGGGTGTCCAGGGAGCAAAGGCCGTGGCTGTTAGAACCGGT